>JAXGGA010003444.1:0-102448 GCA_038373865.1 Uloborus plumipes
TTTATAAACATTGAACTAAGTCTTTATTACTTTATTTATAGAAATACATATAAACATGCAGCAGGGAAAAGTCAATATCAATTTAACTGCTCACGTCAACTATAGTAGTCTTCGTTTAAACATAAGAAATATTGTGGCAGAGTGAAAAAAATAGGAGTTTACATACTTGGGTACCTTTTCTCACATCCCTTAAAAAAACTCCAATGGCTTTAATAGAATTTCCATCCACCCTTTAAAAAAGGGGATGAAATGGAATCAAAGGTGAACTCTACCGGGGAGATGCTTCATTTAAGGGGCTCCTTCGAGCGAAAAGCTGGAACCTCAAATGGTTTTGGAATCTGTTCTGAATCACTGGACCATGGTCAGTGGCTCGTTGCTATGGTAACAATGGAAACCGTTAGACAGGCCTTGTGAGGAATAGAAGCTTCTCTTGCCGAAATAAATGAACTCAATACCACTGCTGAAAGCACCTGTTCGATCCAGACGGAAATGCGTAATAGGATCACGAAACTTTCAAGTGCAACGAAATGTGTGCGTGGCTGTAAATGTACAGTGTGAATTACTGTACTGCGAATATAGGGGCATTTCACGGTATTTGTGACATAGGGGTGTCCGCAACAAAACTTTTTAAAAGCTTCAAATGTCTATATATATTGAAAAAGTACATTCTAAAGTATATGAATATCCTATTGTTTTCATAGTTCACTTTATACTATGTTTGTAATTGCACTCAGAACATTGAAAATGCAATTTTCACTGTTACGGACTCTACATTGAATTTTTCTTTAAATCTGGCTTAAACCGATTTTTAAGCCAAAACTGGTACTTGAGACAGATAAAGTAAAGGCTCACCTCTAATATAGCTAACAATTTTAATCAAATAGTGCGTTCTATAAAAATTACGGATTGTGAAAATGATGACTGTAGAGTCCGTAACAGTAATTGGAATAAAAGTTTAGTTTTTAAAGAAAAATTCAATGTAGAGTCCGTAACAGTGAAAATTGCATTTTCAATGTTCTGAGTGCAATTACAAACGTAATATAAAGTGAACTATGAAAACAATATGAGATTCATATACTTTAGAATGTACTTTTTTAATATATAAAATTTTTTAAATTTTAAAAAGTTTTTTACGGACACCCCTATGTCACAAATACCGTGAAATGCCCCTATATGTACTGATACTAGTTTTTGAGAGCGCGAAAAGAAGGAAAAGTTGGTATCGGATGTAAAAGCTTGGGATGAAATTGGTTCACCTTTTCCATAAATAAAGCAGAATTTTGCAATACTAATGTGCATGAAGTTGACAAAAATACATAACAGCTTTTCGTAAAAATATTCGTTATTTTATGTGCAATACAAGAAAACTGCACCAAAAGGCTGAAAAAAAAAAGAAAGTAAGAAAATAGAGAATGAGTAGCTTAGCAGAAGAGCATAGACTGCGATGTCATAATTGACAACGAAAAAGTGTCAAAACTACAAAATCATTTATTGCTGAAGGTTAGTTATTTGATATAAAACAAATTCAAAAATATTCTTTTCAAAACCTCATAAGTTTCGTTTTTTTTCATCTCTCTTAAGTTTATGCATTAATAACATAAATATCTAATATGTGTGAAAAACTAAGTATCTTCGCAAAATGGTGGTTGCTTGTTGAAACAGAGCACATTGGAATTGAATTTGAAAGAAAAGGCATCACAGTATAAAAGTAAATATTACACAGTTTAAAAGCAAAATAATTATACTCTTTATAACATAAATATGCTTTTTTTTTGAGGAAATTTTATTCTTGATTGACGCTTTGCTAACTTTATAATCTGCTTCATTAAACGTTCTGCAAAGAATCATATGTTTTACGGCAGTAAACTTTGCAAATCATCAAGTTTACTTTAATACTCGTATATTAACGTAATATTTCTGACTTATTGTGATATTAATGTCTGCAATATTCCCTGACTTGACTTTAAACTTAAATTTTATTCAATTTCCAGGTTTAAAAATGTACTTCGTTGTGTTGTTTTTTTTTAATATTAAACGACATGAAGAGGATCCGCTCGCAACACGTAATTTAGAGCCTACGTGAAGTATGCACACCAGGCGCAGTATGTTAATTATAAACATTAGGTTATTTACGTAATAAAAAGAAAATATGTATATAATATGAATACTTTCAAAAGTACCGTAAACAAGGGTTACTTGGACCCTAGGGGGTTACTTGAGCCCAACTGTAAAATGATAAAATCTGAGTTTGGTACTAGCGTTAGAGACTGCAGAGTGCTTCTACCTAGTGGAGAAACGAGGAACTACGTGAAAGTCTCCAACTAATAAGTACCAAACCCAGATTTTATCATTTTCTGTAATGGGTTCAAGAACCCGCTAGGGTCCAGTAACCCTTATTTACATTAAGTAAACATGTTACCCCTACTTTCTAAACTTTTGTCGTCAGAAACTATAAAACGTTCTTAAATTTATATCGATTTTCGTTGCAAAATACATGGGCTATTTTTAAATTTAAAAAATAGTCCCTTTCAACAAAGTATGCTAGTAAATTTCGCACCCGTTTTATAATGCTTATACAAATACATTCTTCTAAAAGTCAAAAACTTGATCGCCAAACTTATTTTCTCCTCTGCGTAAAGCGAAGCGAAAACAAATGCTGATTTTCATAGCAGAATAATGACTCATATGGCACGAAGCGTTTCACGCAAACGCCATTTGGCGATCTAAAAGGATGCGGAAGATCTTTCATCCCCCCCCCTCCCAACCATCCAGCGTCTCCATAGTTACCGGTTGCTCCAGGGCATCTTCTCACTCGCTCCATCCCTTAGCCAAACATTCACTTCTGTTTTTGTTCGTGATGGAGCTTTTTCAAACCTCCTTGACGGTCGATCTCTCTGTTGTAGAAACACTTGAACAGTGGTGCCAGATCGTGTGGACTTAAGAAATTAGTATCCTGGTCAAGTTCGCCTCCACTAGAGGAACAATCTTTCCTTTATTGAATTTGGCGCTTTAAAAATAATAATTGCTTTTGTTATGCAGTGATGTTGAATTCATTTCGTTGGAGAATCATAATATGAAGGAAATCGGTTTAATATGCATCTCACAAATTGGAGTTATTTAGCTTATCGATTTATACTTTTGTCTTGAATTTGTGATAAAAATTGAAATCACTATTTCTCTAAAGAAAAAAAAAACGATCAGTACATCAGAAGTTTCCACGTGGTTTACTTGTGATAAAATCAAACTTCTTGGTTGAAATATTTAGGAAATTAAATACCGTGACTCTTTGATTTCAAGAACGAATACATGCATATGCTGGATCTGTATGATAAAATCATTTTTTTGCAGAATATTGTTATTGAGGAGTAAACGTAAAAATTAAATAAATAAAACGATTTGTAAAAAATTACTAAGTAGATGAACAGCATCTGAAAGAGTCGTTTTTTCTTCATTGAAAATGATAAATTATCCATGCTGGTTCAAAAATGCACTAAGCATTTTCCTACTGATAGCAAAAAGTTAGCAAGTAGGGAGCAGGTTAAGAGTTCATTTGAAATACTTCACAGGGTGTCTCAACTGCCAAAAAAGCGAACTCTTCATAGATTTGGCTACAAAGAAGTACGGGAGCTGAGTTCTAGTGAGCTTTTTTTCTCCGGTGCTAATTCAACCCTCAATAATTTTCGTTATAATTTTAGTGTTAATTCATCCGTTATAATTTGAGTGTTATGTGAAACTTTTGTTTAGAGCTAGAGTTGATTGCCATCAAGATGTGGCAAAAAGTTTAAGATTTAATTGTGCTTTTATTTCTTGCAGTTGTTTTTGTATCTCTTTTTCAAGCAGCTATGAAACTGCGAAATGTATTAGTTAATTGGAAGGTTCACATATACTAGAAACTGTATTCTATTTCTTTCAGTTAGATTTACAGAACCGAAAGCTTCTCTTTGAACAACGAAAATAATAAATCAGTAACGTGGAAAAAAGAAATCGTTAGCTATGGACATTTGAACATTCCCTACATTACGGCATGTTGTTACAATATTACGACATCAGTAAATACATCTTCGAAGCATTTCATAAATTTCAATCGGTAATCATACTTTTAATCAGTTAAAAAAAAACCTTAATTATTGGTTTTGCCGTTACGAACGTGAAGAAAAGTGTATTTTATAAGACTGTCTTTGATTTAAGTTAAATATAACAATCTATTACAGAAAACATATCTCTATTTTAATGTCCTACTTGAGCTGCAGTCCAGCAGAAAACGATGATTCAACTGGATGGAAATTTTAAAATCGATTACACGAATGGAAATATTTGGTGATTTAGATATGTGGGTGAAAATTTAAAGCAGTTATTCCCCTCGGTTGAATAACTCGTTTCCAAATTATCGTACTCTCCAAAATATTGCTGATGTGAAGCTTTCCCCACGAACCATTAAAACAATTTTCAAAAGTGATAATCACTTTTAGAGCTTTTTCTGATGGCCCTTTTGCATTATTCATTCGTCTGTCTTAGTTGAATAAAATGCAAAGTAAAAGTGAGCTGCGATTGAAAGGTGAAGAGTAATTCGCAGACCAGCATTTCTCCCTCAATCAAAAGTTCGTTTTAAACTTTCTTGTTCATTAGCTGTAACTATAAGTTTGGTGCAACTACACGTGTTGGCCTCCCCTGCCCTACGATCGTTTTTGATTTGCTATTCGCGATCGAAACGTATTCAAAATAACTTTAAGAGATCCAAAGCTAGGACTGGTGAAATATGTTGGATAAGGTTTATAAGGTAGCGAAATTTTCATTTTAGCATGAGTAGTAAGAATGGATTAAAAGAAGTACCTTTTTCATATAAGTCATAAGAAAACCAAGCTGTTGTATGTTTACTAGTTGGGGTTCCAAATACCGCCACAAGGGATTCAAAGGGGTATACAAAAATGTACATTATAAATGTTTTACATAGCTCCGTGATGGCCGTCAAATATGCATTGCAATGGGCCTCCAAACTTTTAAATACGCCACTGATTCCAAGTGGAAATATTAGTCAATAAAAATTTGATAACATAAATTGTGAAGGTAATGCTCAACAGCTGAATCCAGGACAGCCGAGAGTATATTATTTTTAAAAAATAAATAAATATTACAGACTGCAAATAGAAGGCACTTCTAAAACGAAATTTAAATAGTAGGGTATGTTTTTATAAGAAATATTATCGACTTATAAAATGTTCCTTCGAGTCAAAAGAAGCTTATAAAAATATACGTCATCCCGTAATTTATTAAATTTAACATTGTTGAATATGTACAAAGGGATGGCGTATTTTTGGGAAAAAAAAGCTTATAAAAATAGGGGCATTTAGAATAACAGGAAAAAATGAATTAAGATTTTTCTTTGCAAGTAAATACATTTCAATGTGCTATAAATTTAGGGTTATTTATTGTTAGCAAACATGAAACGCCAGAATAATTCTAAAACTGTTTATGCATCTGGATACACGAGTGCATAAAGATGTAAGTCTGCGCATAAACTAATGTTACTACAGCACACAATAACACTTTTAATTTCCATTTTCTTTTCTTGAGTACAACTATTTTTTTTCATCACCGAAAACTTAATTATGCGATCGAACAAAATAAAATTGGTTTTCAGTTATTCCTTCCGAAATTCCACGCAAACTTATTTTCCGTTTAATCCTGCTTACTTTTAATCAAGAAAGAATGTTTCGTTTGTGGTAAACCCATTACCAACAGGGCTCTTTAATGTTTACAAAATGGAAATTTTAATCACGCAGGATAAAATAACAATGTAAATTTTTCCATTTAGCCTCTCGAGCTGCTTACCGGTTCATTTTCTGGCGCCTTTAAGTCGTTACTTGAACAAACAACAACTACACACGCTACCCGTTGTCTCTTGCCGATGGGCCTTTCAATAAAAGAAAAACAAAAACACTTGCAATAAAAAACGCATTTCTTAGCTGCAAACTGATATCGTGCAGTAGAGATGGTTCCCTGGTTTTAAAGTGGGGAGTGTGTGGTAGTGCCATTAGGGTCCTGCTACTGCGTATCCAACCGACACGCGAACTTTAGATTTTCGTGAGTGTCTGTTGCATTTTGTCTCTGGACTGACGTCTAATGTACTTTTGGTTACAGTCGAGGTTTTACCCAGTCACTCGTATCCTGGACAACTATGTTCATCAAAGTCAACCGAAATGATACAGCGGAAATTTTCCAATAACAAAATTTAGAAAATGGTTGGGGAAATGGGTTGAGACTTATGACTCATTGGTACTTGCACATGGATGAGTCGTGCCTAAACTGTTTTGCTTTGCTTTTCGCTTTACATTCATGAAATGTGAAAATGTTGTCAGAACTACTTTAGAAGAACCAAATGATATCTTGAGCTCTAAAAACTCATTTATTTAATAGTGAAATTCTTCTTTTTCTTTTTCAAAAACTGTTATCCCCGGTGTAGATAAACATATCCCGGGACACAGAAAAATGAAACAGCAACACACACAATATTTAAAAGTTAATAAAAGACAACATCAAATAATATCAATAATATTAAAAACACTTAAAAATTTCGAGTCGGTAAAAAGTTTGCTGATAGCAGTTTCCTTTTTGTCTGCCCAATACACCCAAGAATGTGTTCACACAGGAGAGATGCTTGAAGAAGTTTCCTTCCCCTGGGCCATCATTTCGAATTTTTCCAGGAGGAGGGGGGGGGGCAAAGGACACAATGCAAATTTGCCAAAAAATGGCAAAAACCACGCCTACTTACATGTAAATACATTGATTTCCCAAAGTCAGGGGGCATTTGAACCCCCCCTGAACCCGTAAATGACGGGCCTTTCCCTCCCCATGAACATAAGTCACCCAGACTGTATACGTAGTCTTCATAAACATTATAATTATGATAAATCGTGGCCATTCAATCCAGAACCAATCAGGCTTCCACGCTGTTTGACAATGTACCAATGGTGGTCAAACACTTCAAGGATTCATGTCTCTTAGGTTCTCATGTCCTTTTAACGCCCTCTTCTGGCTGTACTCAGAAAGATCAAAATTTTCATGATCTAACCACAATGTGAAACTGACCCGAGCAGTACAAAGCTTTGATTTTCTCAGTTAAGTTTTAAGTTGTTTATTATATGGCGTGAAGAGTAGATGTCCTTATGCGATGTAGACCACAAAGAAAGTGACACAAGCTGAACCATTACTTAAAGCATAAATGAAATTTGTTCGTGATGCATTGTAACTGATAGAGTTCCCGTTAAACGATCTAAAGAGATTTGATTAAAATAAAAGCAAAATGCTTCATTGTTCTCCGGCTCGTAAGAGGCGGAGTATTCTGTTGAAAACTCAGAAAAACGGATTCCAAATATGCAACAGATAGCTAAAAAAGAAGAAAGAATATGTTTTTTCTTAAACGTTGCAATAAATTGAACTCGTGCAGTAGTAGCTACTTTTGCAATAAGAAGTTTTACTTAGATCTTTTAAGCCAGGGGTGGCCAACCTTTTTAGGGAGAGTGCCACTATCTGGAGACAAAAAACTCAGCGTGCCACATTGTATTTTTCCAACAAACTGAAAATTTTTAGAAAATTACAAATAGGTTTTATGTTGGCTGACCATGTAATTCTTACTCAAATGAAACATTTTTTCTTTTAAATCTGAGCAATTATCGTTAATAAACACTTTTCCAGGTTCTTTAGTTGGCTTATGCTTAAAAAAGAAACAAATAACATCAAACATTCTATTCTAAAAATTAAACAGTCTGTACTTAATGTGGTGGATGAGTCTGTATCTTTTTTACCAAGTCTTTAATTTTAGGAACAGTTCTTGAGAATTCTAAGAAGTTTAGAAGAGAGAAATAGACCAAGAATTTGAAAAGATCAGAATTATTTTTTCATCCTAAAAACCATCAAACCTAACACTGAATGAATAGTTAAAATAGGTGTAAAATGTTCTCCATACATCATTGGAAAATTATTAAATTTGGGTTGTTAGTTTCAGTATTAATTTGTAATGTTTTATTCTTTTTTCTCGAAAGTAGAGAGAAAGAAACTGAAGTTTAATCATAAAAGAATGTAGATGGCCTATACTAGTTTAGGAAACTTTTTTTAGTGCAATCTTAAATTTAAATTACTGAAACGCCGGATAATAAGAGATGACATAGCTAAATTCAATCGCTATTCTTCATTCCTAAGTAGCAAGTCCTTATTGCTTTCCTTCCAGTTATTTTAAAAAATACACTCCGTAAAATTCTAAAATTTTATAACTATTTTTCTTTTGGATAGCTATCGCACATTTCACTGAAGAAGTAACTTGCCATACTCTCCTCTTTCTCATGAAAATAGTTCACAGAACATTCAGAGCTCTAATTCGTAGTTTGCTAATACAGTGAACTCTACAATGTCACCAACAAGTCTCATTCCCTGGCAAGGAGTTTGTGATAGATAATTCGATAACACTTTTGAAGTTTTTTTCTCAAATTATTTTCAAGTAATGTAACAAAAGCATTTTATGGGTCTTCATTTGTGCAACCATACCGAATTTTGTCCAATCTGGTTTCTTAAATTTAGTTGCAGAGGCATTTTTTTTTTTTTTAATTTCATCACCCGTAGCTGAAACGATCGCAGATCAAGAATCCATTCTGCAGCATTGAAAGTTTCATTCATGTCAAGCACAAATATGCTTTACAAAGCATTATGTCCGAAGCTAACGCTAAACATTTTGGAATAGTGTAGTTCAGACAATTTGTAAGCCAGCCTCCTATCATTTAATCGCCATAATGTCATTATATTTATCAGTTTAAGGGTTTTAGTTTTTATCAATATTTTTGAGATCGACATTTTTTCCTCAGCTTTGGAATTTTTTCAAAAAGTCTTTGCGTGCCACTCTTACTGCTCTGCCGTGCCACATTGTGGCACGCGTGCCGCGGGTTGGCCACCCATGTTTTAAGCCATCAGCTGGTTTTCTGCTTTTTATGACATTCTCTAATTTTAGGATATTCCTGATCCGTTTGGCTCACGAATCTTCAATTTTTACATCTACTGAAAAAAAAAGGAAGGGTAAAGTTTTCTGAGCGTGCTTCTAGCCAAAATTCCCAAGAACGCATATCGCCATCAGGAAAAAAAAAAAAAAAAAAAAAAAAAACTTGGAGATGTCTGTTTGATTTATAACTGTCGAATTACTCGAAAAGCCTGACGCCTCTTAGCACGCAAAGAAACAATTTATTATGGTATCACCGAGATTTCTTTTCGCGTTTTTCATTCTTGGAGCATTTTTTTTATTCATTCCTGTCCTTGATGAGGATGCTATGAGATTTTGATTTTACGAGAATTTTCTTTGGATCTGAATGCGAGTTTTTGTGTGTTCATTGGAACTGATGACGGTAAGAAATCACTCGTGTTAATATTTTAACATAAATTTATGGAATTTATTTTTTTTTCTTTTTATCGACAGGACGTATTAGTCTACCAGTTTCACAAATTGATTGTATCGCTGGCTCCATGCTATAATTACGAATGTGAAAATTGGCACTCTTCAGGAGAGCCAAAACACTGAATATAATTTTTTCTCCCCTGACGTGTTTGGTTATTTTCAATTTTTAAATTTTTATAGATGTCTTTAAGTGTAAAACTAATGTTCAAAGGTATCATTTTAATTTTAAATATTTGTAAAATTCCAACTTGAAAAACGCGATTTTTTACATTCGTTATTGTAGCACGGTGCCAACGATATGTGGCTCTTTTTTTTTGAAAATAAGGTCTTTAGAATCACTCTGACAACAGAACTCATCGAATTATATACTGCTCACTCCTTTCAAAAACTGAGAAATTAGCGATTTTGAGTTTTCCCTGTTTTTTGTACTGCCATGAATGAGCAGTATATCTGTGCAAGGCATACATTTCTACAACTTAATATTTCGCCGTTTAGAGAGCAAAAATATCGGTTTTGCATTTTCAAGTAAATTTGAAATGTTCTTTCAAGAATGTCACATCTTCAGCTGTGCTTGATTCGTTAGGCACTAAACATCTGTTTCGTTTACATAAAGATGTAATTATTGTTCTCGGAAACAATATTACACACCAAAAAAGAATATCTTTCATTCTTCTTATATATGTATTTTTTTTTCCAATCAAAATCGGACTATTTGCTTTTTTGTCGGTATCGTATGGAAAACAATTTCTTACAATTGTGATATATTTTGAGATATTTTGAACATAATCTTTTGATTTTAATGCAAGAACGTCACAAATAATAAAAAAAAAAAAAAAAAAAAAAAACTCTTCCGTGTTAACTTGTAAATCGCATTATAATCTAGGATACTTGAGTGAGGACATCATTTCGAAAAGGACAATTGGAGGATTCTTTTGTAAAAACCTTTTTTTTTTTCTTTGCATAGTCTTTCAGTTATTAAAACTTTCAATTACTTTAATAGCTACGAAGTCTGTTAAGAATATGTACAAATGTCCAGTACCAATATGCGAGGGAAATTTTACCACCGCTTAAATATGTTGCTGAGAACTCTTACGTGTTAACTTGTAAATCGCATTATCCTCGAGGATACTAGGGTAAGGACATTACTCCGAAAAGGACAATTGGAGGCCGGAGAGGTGTCCACAGGGGAATAATTCGACACAGATGCAGCTGCTGACGCTCTTAAAAATCCGAGAGTCACGCCGCGCCGCCGAAATAAACAACAAGCAACAATTTCTGTGCCGAGGAGAAAAAAAGAACCGCTAACTAATACACAAGTGCGAGGTAGCGAACTCCGCCATTTTGGAATTGAAGAGGCAAGTGGATATAGGTGATGCAGTGGCGTATCCAAGAATTGATTTTGGGGGGTGCACATCGAACATCGACACTGTGATGAGAAAGGAAAAAAATCAAGAAATATGGTGAAACTTTAAAAACGCAGTATTTCGATTTAATTTTTTCTATTCAACGTTGCTCAAAGATTTTTTTTTTTTTTCACAAAAATGAATATCATGCAAGAATAATAAGGCGCTGGTACATCGCTCATTTTCCTCTAACATTTCCACAACTACAGAATAACAATTAGTTTTGCTTCTTATAGTCGAAAACAGAAAATAATATGACAATATTTCAGTGTCCATTAAGTATTTTTTATTGAAAAAACTTGAAGCATATTTACATGAAGGTTACATGTTTTTTCAAATTTCGGTGCCACCATTTTTTATAGTCTTACAAAATCTTGGGGGATGCATTGGTCCCTTGGCACCCCCAACCCCACACCGGATACGCCACTGAGGTGATGTGTGACAATTTTGAAAACACTTGCTCTTTACCTTGAATGAAGGTGAAAAGCTAATAATTTTTTTTGGAAGCTTTTTCTAGAAATTAAAAAAAAGTCACATATCACCTTTATTCACTTGCCCCTTCAATTGTGTTTGTGAGTCAACACAATTGACCACACACTAATTTGAATTTGTGTAAATCGGCGAAATTCAGATGTCACATATCACCTTTATCCACTTGCCCCTTCAATTGTAACTTAAGCGTTACAGTGCGCTTTCATATAATCTCTGCATTGTGTGTGCATGTTTTTGAGCGACACATTTTGAAAGGTGTTCTTTTTGGGGGGTGGTTCCGTTTCCAGATTGGCAGTCTGCCGACAGGACGCGTATACCAGCCTGTGCTCATCCAGTATGCAGGACATGGTTGCGCGGTACTGGCGGCAGATGGCGCAATCTGTTGAGTTGCTGGATGACCAATGTGACGTATGGATGTGTGTTCCTGGCGCGGTTTGATCTGGTGTCCTGATCTCGAGTGTGATGGTAACCTAGTACTTTATCCACTGAGCCAAAATCATTATAAGGCTCGGGGCAAAGTTGGGTTATTTGCTCTTGGCCGTACGTCACACAATTATCACAATTTGTCATTGCGAAAGAGTTAATTTGAATCGAGATGTCCAAATTAAAATAAAAAAAAACAATGTTTAATGTATCGTCCTGTTTTGGCAAAATATCTTGCCACTGGCAGAAACACACGAATGATTTTTAACTGCATTCCATTGAGTATAGACTAAAATAACCTTGAAGCAGAAAACCGACTTTTAATATCAGTTTTGCAAAAATGAGTACTTATTTTGTGTGCATTATTTTTGAAAAAGAAAATGAAAGTAAGTTGTTTAAATACTCTTCAAATTTGCCATTTTTCACTCTTTTTTACTTATAACACTTTGGAATACCGTGAGCAAAAAGCCATAATTTTACATTGCATTTAAAAAATAAATATTTAACTCTCACGCAATTATTTCATTGCATAACATAAATGGGAAATGAATTAATGTTACTTAATTTCGCACTTGTTAAATGTAAAATAAGGTACTGTGCTGTTGTTGGTGTTTTTGCTTAATATGCTTTATGATTGAAGTATAATACGGATTCAAGCACCATACATTCTGATTAATTTCTTCAAAATTTCAATTTTCTGTGTGGTGAGCAATCTTATTATTTGGGCGATTGGGGGGGGGGGGGTCTTGAATTTTTTGAAAGTTAATATCAATTCAGTAATAAAAACCTTAGCTAGTTTGGATCAAAACACTTCTTTTCGTATGCCATGTGAATTTATTATGGGAATTATGGGATAGAATTTTCCAAGGTTCAGCAAATATACCAACAACCGGTTGACCAATCATTTAGTCAATAAGAAAAAAAAAAAACATATGAATAAAATTCTTGCATATGCATAGTGCAACGTGTTTCTTTTCTGCAGCATCCATCTTCGCCGGCGAGACCAAACATGTCCGGTCCTTGACCTGTGGGGCAAGATACTTCGAGGCTCCAGGGAGCGTCTTTAAACCGTCAGGCAGCGACGTCCTTTGAAAAGGTCCGAAGATAATTACGTTAAATCACAGCAATCGATTCCAAGGGTGCTTCTTTGGATTTAGTGGAGTAGAGGAGAACTACTCCCTGTTTGTCGAGAGTAAACACCAACCCGAGATCGCTCTGTACTAGCCTGCTTTTGTTCAATTGTTCCGATTTTGTTTGGCGTTTTGTTTTAAGCTTTTTTTTTTTACTCCTCCCTCCTCCTCTTTTTTGTTTATTGGATCCACCTCCCTATTTTCGCAAAAAGGACTTCCGATGTTGTCTTTGCTGTTAAGCGCGGGATGGTTTGTTGTGTTGGGATTGGGTTTGTTGTTTTGTGTTTTTCTGGAGGAAAGAACGTGCGTGCCTGGCTGTCCAAGGAAATATATA
This sequence comes from Uloborus plumipes, assembly GCA_038373865.1. Classification (NCBI taxonomy): domain Eukaryota; kingdom Metazoa; phylum Arthropoda; class Arachnida; order Araneae; family Uloboridae; genus Uloborus; species Uloborus plumipes. Next base: position 13,216 of record JAXGGA010003444.1, read on the forward strand.
TCTGCTGGCGATAGCGGGTTAAAAATTCAGTGAAAGAGTTGTGCGCAGCGAGTGTGATATTGAGTTTTCACACGTGATGGGGATGGCAATTTCCTTTGCCTTTAAATATGTTATGCTGCGCTATCTTTTTAATTAGGACAGGTGTAGTGTTTCATTCTGAAGGTGAAGGAACGATTTTGCCTTTGTATATTATGTTTTTGTTGAAAGCTTTCATGCAGTATATTCAATTTCAATTTTAACAATAGCGAGTAGTCACTGTATTCTTAAATATATTGTTCTAACCAGTTGTCTTGAAATTAGACTGACCAATTTTTTTTTCTATAATTTAATTATTTCATATTATTGATGAGTAAGTCATGCAAATTCACTTAGAGCACCTTTTTGTTGTTTATTGTGAATGACACTTAATATTTTCCCGTGCTTTGAAACACACTATTATTTCTCCATTCTCTATTGACGGAAAATTAACCGTTAAAAATGGCACTATGCAGTTGAAATGTGGGTATTTACTTAGAAAGATTTAGTTTTATATTAACACAAATTTCATAAGTTTTAAATCTCCTAACTATTTCCATTTATTTTTCAAAGGCTTCTTATCTAAATTAGACAAAATTAGAGAAACTATGGCTTGTAGCACTTTTATAAAGTTCAACCTCAAAATAAAATTCATTCTTTTCTATCAATAAAAATATTAACACGTTGACTGCCCAACTATGAGATAATTCGTAAGATGTCATTTTAGCCGATAGAATTGACTTGGAGTTAGCTCGCAGGTTTGCCGTTTTCATGCAGGTTTGAATTTATGTGTGGAGCACTGACATTCATATGGAAATTTAGCTTCTGAGAATATACCAGTAAATTAAAACTGACTGACAGGTACAGTTTTTAGTCAGCTCATATGCTACGAATTTTAAGTAGCTACGCAGTAAACGTGTTAAGAGTTTATTGGTATCATCTAAATAGGACAGAAAAGCTTATACTTTTAGGTTTTAACGAGAAAAAACCATTGCCTGAGTTTTAATAAACGTTCTTTGTCAACAAGAGCTACGTTATACGCTGATAGCATATTTGTAATTCACATACTTTCCAATCTAAAGGAAATTTAAACTTCTTCCGAGGGTGAATAATAGTAATTTTCCACAGTTCACACTCCACTAACGCACTATTTTCAAACTTTGCAAGAAATTTTACAGCCCCTTTTGTAAGAACGTGATTTACCTTCGCAGCTGCGAATCCCAGGAAAAACGCAACGAAATGTTAACTCCAAAAACTAAATCCAAATTTGCATGAAACCTCAATCGAGAAGCACACCATTCCTAATCTTCTACAGCATCCCTCTTTCTTCTGTACACATTACATCCGTCGACTCAGATAAATATACGTGAGCATTACAAACACATCGGGGATGACTCAGATGTTCCAAAGGAGATCGTTTTCCATTTGCGGATTCCGAGCGCAAATCCGCCTCTTATGGGATAAATTGCGGATGGCTCTGCACAAAAATGTGTTTGCCTCCTCTGGAGTAAAGCGGGCAGCCATCTAAGGGCGCCTTGGAAAAGTTGCCGAGTTAATTAATCCCCGGTATAATGTTCGTAATGAGGGGTCGGCTTCTGGGGGGGGGGGGGTCGAAGAATATTGATGCCCGTCGTTTAGAAGAAGCGGCGTTCTTGCCTCGATTGCCGAGGATGTAGATGAGCTGGAGTTGAGATTAGCCTCGCGGAATATACGCATTGTTATGAGTTAGAGGAAGCCATGAAAAGAAAAATCTGGCAATTTAGAGACGGTTCTGGAGGACTTGGCGGCGTTTATCAAGATAATTAATAAAAGTGGCTGGAATTAAACGAAGGGCAGGTTCCTTGCGCTGGGAACATCGCTGTCTTGTGTTGATCGTTTTAGTGTAGATGAAGAGGCCTCATTGTTGCCTTAAAGTGAGAATTTGTTGTAATTATCTGATAATTTGTTGATTTTACTATCGGGAAATTTTGTTAAAGATTTGCGCAAATTTATATTTAGATTGTCAGCAATACATTTTCGTTTTATCTCGGTGATTCTAGAGCATCGACAATTTGCTGATTGTACAAGTCGCCCATTCCAAAAGAAGTGTAAGCGTGCATATTTTCATTTCTTTTTATGGCAAACAGCGGTACATTAATATTTGCACCTCAGATTAGTCTCGTGTTTGTGGCATATACGCATTTTAATGGTAAAAAAAAAGTTGAAAATTTAAAAACTGCTGAAAATTTTAAAACGATTTTTTCCTGGGAAAGTTCGTATCAGACTTTCATAAGCTCATCTACGCATTGTCAGCTAAATATTTTTAGTTTTTCCTGATGATTCTGGAACAGCTGTAGCACAAAGAACATTGACAGTTTACTCATTGAAAAAATCGCCCATTCCGAAAATAATGTAATAGTATGTATAGGCATCTATTCTCTTTGAATGCAAACGGTGGTATATAGATATATTTTTGTAGATCTGTGTTCTAGCAAGAGCGTTGAACCATTAGTTTTGAAATGTTTCATTGGAAGATGGTGTGTGAAAGAGATCAATAGGCTATTTTACACCTATGTTCTCTTTGAGGAGTTGATTTTCGTACCCACATTCACTTTAATTTGAATAAGTTTAATAGTTTAAAGATTTAACGTGGTGCAACAGAACAAGTGAAACCGTAACTGCGCAGAATCGGAAAGATGTTTACTTTACTTTATTTTCCTCGTAGTCTCCTCGTATTTAAAAAATTTTTCTTCAAACTAAGCATGGTATGATTCTTCTAGAACTAAAAACAGTTTGCCAACACATTTTTTTTTCTCATATTTCAAAAGTGATTTCTTCACATTGGTCCCATATTTGCATCACTGTGCTCTAAATGTTTTGCACAGGCCAGAATTTTGAAATTGTATTTTAAAAATAATCTCAACTTAAAAAATATGTATTTGATTTGTGTTACAGCTAAAAGTAAAATTCAGCGTGAAGAAATTCAGCCAGACATGCGTAACTAAGAAATTATGAAAAACTAGCAAATCTTAACCATGGCCAATTTTGGTTCACTTGCCTCATATGCAGTGTTAATTTGCATTGGAATTCTCGGTGCTGAGCTCCCGAACTTTTTTATGCAAACAGGTAGACTAACGGATAGATAGATGAGTTGATGTGCGTCTGCCAACCCCAAATTATGTATAATTGTTTTCAAAATATTGTGAAATCGCATGAAAGACGTTTTTGCTCCTTGAATTCAGTGTTATAATTTTCTTAAAAGTCAAACAATTGATTTAAGGCTATTTTACGTTTTGTAACTCTTCTGAAAGTTTTCAGTGACTTTTTACTCATGACTCAGAAGATACAATTAATACATTTTGAACGACCTTAGTTTTTTAATCTACACCTTTTGACTATATAAATGAGTTGCTCTGTGATATTACTTCAGTCTAAGTTTCCTAACAGTGCTTAGAAACTTCATTTAACGCACTTCATCTCCTTGGGAGCGCCATCTGCTACTTTCCCTTTCTTAATGGAAGGAACACTCCTCCACTATCTTTGTATGCCTGGTCTAAATATTTAAGCCGATCTTCAAAACTTCTCCTCTAAATAATTTAACGCTCTCCTTAAAGGAAAACTGCCACAAATCATCTGTGAGCAGCATTAAAAATGTGTAAAGTACGCTTGCAACTCTACCGAGAGTTTTATTTAACCTGGAGATCATTTCACACCACTTCGATGGCTCTCCTCAAAAAGATGTCAACCCGTAAAAAAAGTAATAGCTTATTAAAAATTCATGTTCTTAAAGCATTCTCCCAGAGCTGCAAAGAAAAATGAATGCTTCTCACTTTGGCCGTAAAAGTTCGAGGTCTGAAAGTTAAGTTTGCCAGAGTGCTAAACGCCCGGAAAGCTTAATGACGGTTTCAGCGTGGCAAGCAATCTATTATTAACGAATTCCAAGGTTCCGTGACATCCGTGACCGCAACTGATGACGTCATAATCACGCGAATCCGGAAGATGGGACATCTCGGTTCGGGTGCCGCCCACTGCGAGGATCACTTAAGATGATGGAAGAAGTTACGCTTCCCCTTTCACTCACGCAGCCCCAATTCTCCGGAAATTCCATTTTTATTATCTGCCCTCCCCCCTCCGCTGCCCTTCATTATTGAAGGCTCTAAAGGGAGTGGATCCATCCGCCAGGGATGGCGATGGAGCCGGACGCGGATGAAAGAATCCTTTTTAAAACGTACTCCCGGAAGAAGTCCGGCACCGTAATTGCTGATTCAGCTTTAGAAAATCATTTTATAGATGTCTATAAGCATTTTCTCTAACGATCCCTGGATGTTCTTTTCTTTATCGAGAATGCTTTTTGAATGTTCCAAACGGGACAGAACAAATGACGTGGAGAGGACAGAGGTCACTGGAGTGCATTCGATCTCAAAAGATTTGAAATTTTAAATATCTCATTTCGGGGTTTATGGCTCCTGAAGAATAGGAAAAGAATGAACATAAAATGAAATTTCTGTACTGGAACTATTTTATGATGTTGAAAATGTGCATTGTATAAAGAGAAAATATCCGTTTCTATTAAAAACTCATTTTTCCGATTTTATATCTCAATTACTGCCCTGAACTTCCTGGTGTTTTCTTTTGCATACTTTACTTTTCCTTTATTCTATCCTTTTAAGTTCCTTTCACGTTTTCTTAGGTGGTGCGTTAAACTTAATGAAAGGTTTTGTAAAAAGAAACTTAATGTTTGAAAGCATCTTGTAACTTGATCGGCGTATTGTAAATTTGCTTCTTTTGTTTCTTGCTGGTTGGGTTTTCTATTTTTTAGACCGTTATTTTATCCTTACATTGAATTAATCTGTTTGCTCGGCATTAAAAAAGAGGAAGAAAAGAAATTTTAGATGAAGATTTCTTTGTGTTTAGAGATATAGTTAAATTTAAGACTTCTTTTTAAAATTTTAAAAGGAGTTTGGAAAGTTTTTGAATAATTTGTTATTTTTAAATTGAGACCAATACCGTATTATGCTCTTTTACGTGCTTTGGAGTCGGAATCTTCTTTCACGTGTATTACACCCATTATAAATAAAAGTAAAGATAAAAAAAGAACTTTTCTATAGATAAGCTTCTGATGTGCAAGGCTAAATAGCTTTTTTCTTTACGTAATGCAATGAACTAAACAAGCGAATTTGCTAGACAGAATAACAGAATGAATAAAAACATACAACTTATTACATTAAATAAAATTGCACGTTAATAAACGGCAGTAAATTTGATACTGTCGTCCCCGCTTAATCGGGTAACGGATAAACGAATACCCTGCTTATACGAATAAAATATCTCGGAACCGATGCCATAGACGTAAGGTTAAAGATCCCCGCTTAATCGAATAATATTTCTTGGAACCGACAGTATTCGTTTAAGCGGGGCCTATAGTAATTTTAAAAAAATAACTGAAGAGTGTTTTTGCATCTCATTCCACACCGAGCCGATAACTTTCAAGGCTCCTGTGGACATATCCTACAGTACATTTTTCCCTTCTTAGCACCACGACGGCATCCTGCATTTTAATTCTCTATCACTAAAGGAAATTGAAGCACTAATCACAATAAATAAAAGTGTACGTGAAAAACGGACAATAGTTGAATCATTTTTAGTTAAAAAAATATTAAAGGATGCTTTTGCACCTTATTCTACAACTAAACGTCAATTCTGCCGTGCTAAGCGCAAAAGTCGTATATGCACTTTTAACGAAATTGAGTAATTGTCTCCAGGCAGGGACGTTATTTCAAGTTTTTCCAGGAGGGGAGGGGGGCAAAGGGTGAAAACTCAATGCAATTTCATCGGAAATCAGCAAAAACCACACGGCGAGTTTCCTAAATATGAAGTACCTCAGTATGGAACTAAATACATATTGGTTAAAAGAAAAACATCTTAAAATAGGTTTAATATTTAGAAAAATTAGTTACAAAACAATTTAAATTTTTGCGACCAAAGTGAAAAATTACTTTATAATTAGTTATCACACAAATGTCTTGATCAGAAAAAGGGTTTTTCTTTTCCTATTAATTTTCTCTATTTCCCAAACATCTGAAGTTGAAAATCCTTTTTTGTCCCGTTGTACTTGTTCCAGAGCATTATTCTTTTTCCCTCAGATTCTTCTCTCATTAGAAATAATCTTGAGAATATGTTTAAGGATGAGCTGTGATCATTGATTTGTGTTATACATAAATTCAATTTACCCGTTTTTTAACATTCTGCAAAAAAAATTTGGAGGTGCGACCGCCCCCTCTTGCTCCCCTCATTTGCCGCCCCTGCCCTTGTATGTAAATACATTGATTTCCTCAAAGTCAGGGGGCAATTCACCCTCCTGCCCCCTAAATGACGGGCCTGTCTCCAAGTGGTTCTTTGTCCTTACTTCTGACCCTCAGAGCCATACTAAGTCCATTTTCGTAACTTTTCAGCGGATGGCGAAAACGATTGCCGAGTGCATGTAAAAAGTGGGACTCGTGCTCTTTTAATGTTGCTAAATATTTGTGAAGGAATTTCTTTTATAGAATAACGTTCTGATGGGTCGATGCAGAATAAGATTCTACATACAATGCAGCAATAAAGTGAAAATCGTCATTTTTGGACTTACATCGTCCTGGTTCTGAGGTACAGATTTTATCTAAATGCAATGTTTTATGCCCTTTTTAAGAACGGAGAATATTTTTAAAAAAATTCTGAAAAAGTAGGGTAAGTGCTCCAGTAGTCGGCCAGTCTCCAGTAGTCGGCCACAATGGCATAAAATTCCTCATAAATAGTACATTTTTAATTCAAAATCAGATATGACGCATTCACATATTCATGTACCTATCCTCAATCATCAACCAGTGGCAGTTAAGTTTTGGGTACTTTTTTTGAATTAGTAATGAGTCATTTCATTTTGAATGGTGTGCCCGTCATCCAAGATTGCGATTCTGCTTATTTTTCAGCCAAGATGATTCTGCGGCCGACTACTGGAGCATTTACTAGTGTTGACAACAGCTTGGATTTTAACATATATATGTTTTTTAATTTTTGAAACAAGTAGGTGATTCACTATTAGAAAGGTTCATTCTAAAGTTTTACCTTGTTTTTGTTGCTGTATTGATAGCTGAAAGTTCTTGGTAAGCCAAAATCAACCAAAGATCTCTTAAATTGCCGACTACTGGAGCACTTATCCTACCTCCTGAATTATATACATGGAGGTGCAAAACTGTAAACAGCAATATCGCAGTTTGAGATTATCTGCAGATACCACTTTAGCTCTTAGCGCGGCAGAATTTCCAAGTCAAGCGACGGCTCTTGAGAACCCATTAATAGTAAATTTTTCGCTCCTCGACAACACTACGGAATCCCGCATTTTGACGCTCCAGCACTGCTCCGACCGTAATAAAGCCCCAGATTAAGTCGTTAACACGCCCCGTAATCCATCCGCAGAGATCCCTGTCTGTGAGGATCCTCATCTCCTTTGTCACCTAGCGTGAGAAGGGAGGCAGGTGCGAAGATGACCATCTTCCTTTCAGAGACACCTCTGCTAGAACCATTAGCATCCGTAATGGAAGGCTCGCGGCCAAAGCACTTCACGGTCAGTTGCTTCTCCAAGAGATGAGGAAGATTCCACCACACGCCCACTGTTGGGCTATGTCTTGCTCTTGAGCTTCTGGGATTACTTGGCCCGATCCTTAAGGGGTGGAGTGTTTTGCAAGTAGATGAGGACATTTCCAGAGAGACACAGCTCTCTGTCTCTCTCTCTCTGAAGAGGATTAAGAAGTAAATTTCAATGACGTATAAGTGTGGGCACAGCAATGGTGGTAATCTTTGGTTTTGTCGTGCTTGGTGGGACACAAAAAGAAAATGATATGCATCCGAAACCGCGTCATATAGCCGAGCTCATTAAAGGTAGAGCTTTGTCTAACATTCTAGGGATTTGTACGTGCATCTAAAAGAAACTAAATTTTTTATTATACTAGGAGCGTTTTTTGAGTAGAAACAAAAGAGCATTTTTTAAAATATGTTTTGTGTTTGAAAAAAATTCCTAATGGTTTATGGTAATTGCATATGAGGAAAAACTTTTCTTCTGATTTTTTGTTTCATTTCCAATGCTGGTTAAAGGGTTATGTATGACTTTTCAATTCGTAATTACAACTTACAAAATAATATTTTTCCAAACAAAAACACTGTTGTAAAAGAGCACACGTTAAAGTAAAAAATGGTTGTAGAGAGGGGAAATGCTAGTTTTTGCACTTGTGTCATTTTTACATGTAATCCTTCAACTCTACTTACTGCAAGCTCAACGCAAGCTATAAGTTATGAGTTAATGGATAAATGTTTAATATTTTACTTTTCCCGTACAAAAAGAAATATGTACATCCCTTTTTGAAGAAACCAAATATTTTCAGAGTTTTTTTTTCTTTTTTTTTAACGGAAAATTAAATAGTATTAATGTTTCAAAAACCACGTGCATTCATGTTTGTTCTTCTTTAATTATTAATATTGTTTTTAATGTACTATTTCTTTATTTCTCGCCAAATTTTAATTCTGGAAGCTCCCGTTTTGTAAAACAAAAAGAAATAATAACAATAATAAAACATAAAAATAACCTCATTAAAGCAAAATCAAATCAAAAGAAGAATTAACCAAATGAGTGCGATAATGACATTACCATGGAAAACTGCAAATGAAAATTCTAGGAATGAAAATTAAACGAACTCGAAATCGAAGAAGGAATTCTGAGCTCGTTTACTGGCTCCTGAATCAAGCCGAAGCGGTGTGTTAACACTTCTTACAAGCAGTGCCATCAAAACGAAATTCTTCAGCGAGATATAATATCGCTTCCACAGCAGAAACAAAAAAAGAAAGGAAAAAAAAAAAAAGTGAAAGGCACTGTCTTCTGTGTCAAGGCATTGCTAAAGGCGGGGGGGGGGGGGGTCTGCAGCTTTGATGTACTATCGGTCACAGATACCAGACCAAATGCTTTTTTTTTTTTTTCAAGTCATGAAACAAACTGGATTTAGCGCAGTGGTCGACGTTTGATCTCTTCATTCGGCTTTGCCCCACCGATGTTCTGATTTATGTGTAGGTTTTCCTTCCGAATTAGTTACCTCTGAGCAAGGCAGTTCTTGTGCCGTGTCTTTATTTCTGAAGAAGAAATGCACGTCAAATAGTTGGCTGTCCTCTCATATCTTCTGAAGAAGTTGCATCGACAGCGCGGCATTTATTTGCCTTTCTTTTTTAATTGGAAATTCTGTCACTGATGTATGCGTTGGTTATTTCCACCAAGTCGTTATCGTCCGTATTTGCGGACAAGCAGAATGTTGTTTTTTGAAGATATTAATCTGCTGAATAATTTAGGCCGTATTTTATGGATTTATCTTTGATGTTTGATAAAATATGACGTGTGTGTGTGTGTGTTTTATTTTTTTCCAAACTTGCGCAAGAGTCACATTTGTTACGCGGCATCAAGCGTTTATTGATCTTTAAAATGAAATGTTTCTGAAGTTGGTGTTTTAAAGTATGCACATATATTTTGTTTACATTTGAATGTAATGTTCTTTCTTATCTTTGTATTTTATGTTGAGAAATTGGGTACTTCTGCACCATGACCATAATCCTTTGTGCTAAATTTTTTGTTAAGTATTTTATAAAGAAACGAATTTTTAACTTCAGTGTGAACTATCTCAAAGAAATTATTAAATAAATATTCAATAAGCCTCGTCAGATATTATTTATTGCTAAAATATGCTGGGTCTAAATATGTGCAAATCTAGGCAAAGATGGTTAGTGGCTAGCATTGTTTGTTTTTTTTTTTTTTTTTGCAAATGGTGCAGTAATCATTACCAGTAGTCTAAAACAATTATGTAGCCTGTTTTGAACTCTCTATATTGCCAAGTCAGCTATATAGTTCAGAAATTCGCCAATGCTAAAATCAGGAAAAATGAAACTAAAAATTAAAAATACCAAAAGTTAGTTGCGTACCTATGAGTTTTTATTTTATCTGCTTGCACAACATGGGGAAAACAGTATATTTCTTTAATAACAATACCTTCATTCAGTATCATATCAAAGAGTTCTTGTTCACTTTGTTATCCTAAATAGCCTAATCAGTCAATAAATGACGCTCATCTACATACGCACAGACTTCCCAATCGTTTTTTTTTTATTTTGACTAATCGATAGGGACTGCAAAAGTCATTTTTGTTTAGAAATTGCTAGATTATTTCAAAAACTAATACGTATTGCCATTCCCTTCGAAATAAATGCAAATTCAACGAATCAACCTTAAAATAATGTTTTTATGTTTCATTATTTTAACATTGTAATGTTCATCTTGGTTACACGTAATTTTCTTTTATTTATTTAAATTCCCTTGCCTCATTTCTGCGCACTGATATAAGAGCAGTCAGATGTCTTAAACCAATATCTGCGTTTTTTATGGTAAATCTTAACTATAATAATGCAATCTTTACCAAGTATAATCTATCTTATTAACTATTCAAGACATTCAGTAGCATCAATCATATTTTGGTTGAATTCATCAAGAAAGCGAACAAATAAATTTAATGCAACTTTCAGATGGATTCGTATCTTTAAAGTCACAATAAAAGGAAAATTGAACAGTCGAAATATTAATTTTACTCCAAGTACTTCCGGCCAGTAGCATTCTCGCAAAAATATTGCAGAAATATTGCTTTGTTCGTTTGCTCATAAAAACGAAGAAATTCCATGTTTATGCTGAAGAAGGATGATAGGCTATTCTTGAAATGAAGCTTTCATCGTTGCAGTGAAAATGGATGAGATTCATTCTCCGGGTCAAAATAGATGACTGGAATCTTTCAACTGAAAATGAAAGACAAATTTGCTTATTCGCGTGTTGATTTCTGCTTTATTCTTCTCCGGATCATCTTTATTTGTTTGAATATGGAGTTGGGAGGATTGTCCGAAAATTGAAAATGAAGATAAACTATTGCTTGGGGTATTTGAAAGCTGTTGGAGCTCAAACAATTTTTTTTCTTAAAGGGATTATGGTGTATGAATTGAAATGAAATTCTTCAGTTTTATTTTGTCTTTCTCTCTATTTCTACACACATACACACACACACACACACACACACACACACACACACACACACACACACACAGCAAGAATACGTAGAAACATAGGGTTGCAAATACAAGGCTGACGTGCTATATCCACACAAAGCTAGAAACTGACGGATGCTCAAATTTGTTGTATAAAGACGATTTTACACAATACTTTACTAGTTTGTAGGCAAGATTTAAATCTGTTGCTTAAATTTGCGGCTTTTAGCTGTAATATAGGCGTCACGACGACAATCCAGCAATCGGTGAAAGCTTGTGAGAATGACTCACCGTATCAATGGTTGGTACGTGGGCATTGTGACATGTGTAATAGAGCTGCAGGCAGCAATTTCCACTGCTTTAAACCTTTCTAAAATATTAAAACGTTGTAAAAAACGTTGTGCAGTAAAATTGATCTGTGTCACATCCGTCCTTTTCCTGAATTGTGTGTGCGTAGGGCATTAGCCTTGCATTTGCAACTCTATGTTCCAATGTATTCTTGTTTGTTTAACTGCTTTCTATCAACCAGTAAAATTCTGATGTCTTGTTCAGTCTTAGCATACTAGTGAAAGTTTCAAAGCAAGAATTTTTTTTCTAAATTTAGAAAAGAAAAGCAGCAGTGAAAACATTTACTTTCTGCCGACGGTTGCTGCCGAATTGGTCCAGCTAAGACGAGTCTACCTGAACAAGAGGGAAAAAAATTTGATGCACGTGTTTCGCTCATTTCAAAATGTCTCTGTTTAAATTGGAGGTTAAAGCACATCGGCAAAAGCTGGCACCCCTGAAAACTAATACAAGCATCCATTTCCGCCTGTAAACAGAATGTTAGCGTTTTCATCTTATCCTTGGTCGGACTGCAACAGGACTTAATTTTGCTGGTTATAATAATGACGTCCGCGTAATTTAATATTCACTTTTGTTTCTACAAACCGTTGTCTTCGATTAAAAAGATCAAAGAAGAGAAAAAAAAAACGTCTGCACCGAACATTAGCTCAATTGTTGCTGCAGCAATCCTTTATCAGTTAGCCTTCTTCGCCGAAAGACAGCATTCTTCCGAAAATGATCCCAAGTTAGAGCTTTAAAAGAAATTAATTACAACGCTGGAATCACTGTGTGCAGCCTCCGACAGAGAAACCAAACAAAGACAGGGGCTAAAAATCCCCCGTGCAGTGGCACTTTCCCCCCAGGGAGTTCTGTTTGAGGGATACAGATCCTTCTCCCGGATACCTTTTGCCCCCCCCCCTCCCCCTACGCCCTGTCGAGTCTTTGGAGGGGCTTTAGTTGACATATATGTTCTGTGTCTTCTTTCCTCCGGGAGATGAAAAGATAGAACTGGAGGAATAGCTGGCTTCTGCGAGAAAGCAAAGCGATGTTTACTTTTCATACATTTACAGGAGTTTTTTTTTTCCTTTTCTTTAATATGGCTTTGACACCACTGTTAGATTAATATAGTATATGGTTCTGTGCGAGCTGGATTATTTATACGTTTTTTTCTTTAGTGTAGACGAAATGATTCAAATTTCAGTTAAGTTTGTGAAGTATCACAGCAAAAAATGAACTGCTGTTTTTACAGTAAAATACTGGCAGCCGCGTGTCCAAATTAAAACTGTAAAATGCCCAGTAAAAAACTGTAAAACTAGCAATTTTACTGTTTCTTACTGTAAAATTAGCTGTATTATACTGTAAAAACAACATTAATTTTTGCAGTGTAGTGTTAAAAACTCCTAAATCGTACCATCCGTTAATGAAAATACCCTCAAATAAGCTTAATTATTGTATTGTACACTGCAAAAAAAATGTTGTTTTTGCAGTACAATACTGGCAGCAGAGATCCCAGTTTAAAACTGAAAAAGCACAGTAATGAAACTGTAAAACTAGCTGTTTTAAGGCTCTGCTCCACATCAGCAGAAAACGCGACCGAAACCACAGGCAGAAACCGAAAATCCTGGTACTTTCCATAGGAACACCATTTAATCCATTTTACGTTTCTGCTTTACGCTCGCGTTTTTCGCTCATGTGGAGCAGGGCCCTTAGGGCCATGCTCCACATGAGCGTAAAACGCGACCGAAACTGAAGGCAGAAACCGAAAATCCGGGTACTTTCCATAGGAACACCATTGAATCCATTTTACGCTTCTGCCTATTTTTTCTGCTTTACGTCGATGTGGAGCATGGCCCTTACAGTTTATTAACTAGCAATTTTACAGTTTATCGCTCTAAAATTTACAATTATGCAGTTTAATACCATAATATTAGCTGTATTATCTACTTATATTAAAAACTGAGTATCTTTCTAACTATCTTTCTTTCTATCTTTCTAACTATCTTTCTATGTCACGCTTCTTTCTCCTGAACGCCAATGAACTGAAAGTCGAACCAGGTACCGATAGATAGGTAATTTTTCAAGCTTCTTTAGTTTCAATTGATATAATTATACGATTTTAATTAGCGAAGATATCAATTAATAAGTAGTCAAGTTTGAAGCGATTAAGCCTAATAAATGATTAAATATGAAATCCATTCTTGCAAACCGTCGTTGCTATGAAACAGTATAATAACAATGATAATGAGAATTTTGAATGAAGGCTTAACTAAATCAAACACGAAACTCATAAGCGGGCCACTTACGTAGAATTTTTATCGCTAGCTACTGGTAATATTTTGAAACATTTATTTGTTGAAGAGCCATCTACTTATATTAAAAACTGAGTATCTATGTCTGCTTTTTTTTCTTTGAGCGACCTGAACTTAATGAAACTTTCCTCACCATCTTGAAGGCGTGAAGCATCTCAATAATTCGAATGATTTTTTTATATAGGAAAAAAGTAAAGGCGTGAAGCGCCTGTAAGCGAGCCGCCTTGGCGGGGAGTAGTTTCTTTAAATTTTTTTTCTCACTACTTTCAGGGCACGAAGTGCCCGTGCAACGCCGGGCCACGTGCGTGGTATGTCTTGAAATCGAATGAACATTAAATTATATCAAATAATATAATTTCAGAATGAGGTAAAAGTTAGAGAGGGGGGACGTTATGCATCAGCATGCCGCAGGAAGCTAATCTAGCTGCCCTGGCAGCTAGTCTACTTATATTAAAAACTGAGTATCTTTCTAACTATCTTTTTTTGTAACTATCTTTCTATGTCACGCTTCTTTCTCCTGAGCGCCAATGAACTGAAAGTCGAACCAGGTACCTATAGATAGGTAATTTTTCAGGCTTCATTAGTTTCAATCTATATAATTATACGATTTTAATTAGCGAAGATATCAATTAATAAGTAGTCAAGTTTAAAGCGATTAAGCCTAATAAATGATTAAATATGAAATCCATTCTTGCAAACCGTCGTTGCTATGAAACAGTGATAACAATGATAATGAGAATTTTGAATGAAGGCTTAACTAAATCAAACACGAAACTCATAAGCGGGCCACTTACGTAGAATTTTTATCGCTAGCTACTGGTAATATTTTGAAACATTCATTTGTTGAAAAGCCACACTGTTAAAAATTTTCCTGAAATTTTACGGTAAAAGTTACTGGCATCCATGTTGCCAGTAACTTTCACCGTAAAATCCAATTTTACTGTAAAATTTTACGGTAGAGAAAAGTAGAGTTAAAAAATGCAAAAAGCTAGGATCGAACCCATGACGCAGTTATCGCACTTCGCTTCTCTATCCACTGTACCGAATAGACCACACATGGCGAACAGAAATTGAGTATTATGCTCTTCGCTCAGTAAGTCACGTGGTTTATCAACTGGCGCTGTAATCGTTTCTTTTTTATGGTACAATTTACTGTAAATATTTTCGTTACTGTAAATGCAACATTTTACAGTAATATTTATCATAAAAGTTTCCTGAATTTTTAACAGTGCATCTACTTATATTAAAAACTGAGTGTCTATGTCTGCTTTTTTTCTTTGAGCGAGCTGAACTTACTGAAACTCTCCTCACCATCTTGAAAGCGCGAAGCATCTCAATAATTCGAATGATTTTTTATATAGGAAAAAAGTAAAGGCGTGAAGCGCCTATTAGCGAGCCGCCTTGGCGGGGAGTACTTTCTTGAAATTTTTCTCACTACTTTCAAGGCACGAAGTGCCCGTGCAACGCCGGGCCACGTGCGTGGTATGTCTTGAAATCGAATGAACATTAAATTATATCAAATAATATAACTTCAGAATGAGGTAAAAGTTAGAGAGGGGAGACGTTATGCATCAACATGCCGCAGGAAGCTAATCTAGCTGCCCTGGCAGCTAGTACTATAAAAACAATAGTATAATACTGGCAGCAGAGGTTCCAGTTTAAAACAAGTAATATGCACAGTAATAAACTGCAAAACTGGCAATTTTGTAGTTTATTACTGTAAAACTAAGAATTTTACAGGTTACTACTGTAAAATTAGCAATTTTACTGTAAAATATATCTGAAATAAATAGGCTAAGTGTGTATGTGTGTGTGTGTGTGTGCATAAATAGAAAAGTAGCAGAAAAATATCGTGGAAATATTGAATTAAAAAAAATAACAAAAAGTGCATCATTTTAAAAAGACATATTTATCAATAAAATGTTTTTTAAAAAATCTTTAGGGAATAACTATTAAATTAATCATTAAAATTCGTGATGTAACATAATAAATCCATTGATATCGAGTTATTAAGGATCGCAAAAGCATCTTTCATTAAACGGAAGAAATACTTCTGGAATAATAATTCGTAAATGAAAACATGCTATATTTATGATTTTGTGAAGTATTTGAATGAATATCTTATGAATGAAAATAAAGTAACCGAAAATTTGCCTTTATTGAATGAAATGAAAAATAGCTTGTGTTCCGAATAAACATATTAATAATTTTGTTTGACTGGCGGCTATTTAAAAGGCTGACATTAGATTTTGTTATTGAAATAAAACTACCTGCACGAATCATATTTGAAATCAAGTTAAACAGAACAAATGAAGCATTTGGCTTCAGTTGGGTGGTTTTCTTTTTGGCCTGAGTACACAAGATTGAAGTATGGATCTTGATCGAATAACAAATATAAAATTTCCACTGCTAACAAGCTGCTTTCAGAAAAAGAGATGCATTGAGAACTAATTTTGATTTGTTGCTAATACGGAAATATCTCTTACCAATTCAAAACGATGCCCCCCCACCCCTCCATTTTACTTTTCACCCCTCCCCCTCACCCCTTAAACGACGTTTCAGAGGCCGATTCAAAGACTATGGCAAAGATTCCAAACGTGGGAGATGGGGGGCGGGGAGGGGTGAAGATGGAACTGCGAATATTTGCTCGGGGTAGGCCGACTTTAATCTTCGGAACCAGCGAAGCGTGTGTCGTGTGAATAAAGCCGAATGAAGAGGGGGGGGGGGGAGGATTTTTAAAAGGGGGGCTTGGATGTGGGGGAGGTTGGGGGGTAGTGCAGAAATGGTTTCCTTTCTCAAAGAGGAGCTAAACGGGATATCAGGAAAAGGAAAATCGGTGCCGAGAGAAAGGGGTGGCGGAGGGAATTTCTGCGAAATGAAATTGAAATCATGGCTGTGTCGTGCAAGGTATGAATTCTGGAAATTATTTCAAGATGGGGTTTGTGGATACGGAATCACTTTTGTAGGGTTTTTTGGAAGTTGCCATTGTGAGCCCTCTCCTCCTCACATGCGCGAAGTAATGTCACACGGTGGGAGCGCATTGCAAGTTGTTGGTGTTATATGAATCCATTCCTCCTTTTTTTCTTCCCTTCTTTTGAGGTTTGGTTAAATTCTTCAGTATATGGTTTGGTGAGAATGTAAATGTCAGGGCTCCAATCTCAAAAGTTTTGGGCTGCAGCAGCAAAAAAGTTTTTCATGTTTAATTATAATTTTTTTTTTTCTACATGTGCCAGAACGCTCTGAAGAAAAGTGGTCTTCTTGAAAGAGTCCTTAGGAAGGGATGCTCTGCATTTGCGTATTGAGTAGGAGAAATTTAGGCTATTTAATCCTAAACGAGGATTTTCAAATTAAGACCTTTTGTGGGGTTTGTGGATACGGAATCACTTTTGTAGGGTTTTTTGGAAGTTGCCATTGTGAACCCTCTCCTCCTCACATGCGCGCAGTAATGTCAGACGGTGGGAGCGCGTTGCATGTTGTTTGTGCTATATGAATCCATTCCTGTTTTTTTTTTCCTTCGAGTTTTGCTTAAATATTTTGGTATATCGTTTAGTGAGAATGCAAATGTTCTGTCTGTCTCAAAAGTTTGAGCTGTAGCAGCATAAAAGTTTTTCACGTTTAATGAGAAGTTTCTTTTTTTTTTCATACATGCCAGAAAGCTCTGAAGAAAAGCTGTCTAACTGAAAGAGTTCTTAGGAAGGGATGCTCTGCATTTGCATATTGAGTAAGAGAAATTTAGGCAAAATGCTATCTAGTTCTAAACGAGGATTTTCAAATTAAGACCTTATAGTTCCGACTTACTGTGCAACGGGTTCATTTAGGTGTTGTACTGTATTATAGTATAATGGCAGATGATTATGTTAAAAGACTTAACTTGAGATTCAACGATTTTGACCATTAAACCTTTAAATGTCACCCGCTAAAACTCTCTGTTTACTACAATTAGCTGTTATTAGTATTGTTTTTTTTTAAAGTACTTTCGGCCCAGCTTAATTGGGTAACGGATAAACGAATACCCCGCTTATACGAAAAAATATCCTGGAACCGAATATTTTATGCCATAGACGCAATGTTAAAGTACCCCGTTCAAACAAATACCCCGCTTAAACGATTAATATTTCTTGGAACTGATAGTATTCGTTTAAGCGTGGTCGACAGTATAGTATAATTTTTTTTTCTAAACTCTTTGTCTTTGGACATGACATTAATCTATCTAAAGCATTTTTTTTTTACTTTTGAGCTATGTCCTACTGTAATAATGTATACCTTTGGTTCATACTTGTGCTCCAAATTTGGAAAATCTTCGCATGACACAAAGAAATAATTATCTTTAAGAACATCTTCAATGTATACCTTCAAAAAAAAAACCTACATAAACATTATATTGTAAAATAAAGTTGTTTACATTTACGCTTCTGAGGGAAACATGACAGATTTGATACTGTGTTGCCAGGTTTAAGAATTATAATCTGACTAAGCAAGCCTCCTTTTAACTATCAAAACAAACAAAAGCCTTGTGAAAAAATATTCCATGAAAATTACTCGTTGAAGGTCTTAAAAAGTCCTTCATTTACCTTAGTTTTGTGAAAAGTGCAAGTATTTTCAATGTAAAATTATTTTGTATTTTATTCATTAACGAACTTTGTAAAAATCAGCGCTGTTAAATGGCTTAATTTTTGAAAAGAAAAATATACTTAAAAATAAGTACAACATCTCGGATTAAAAGTGCGATTAATTTCTAATTTTGCCTTATTAAATAGATAAGCTTTTGAATACTCGTCAATTTTTTTTAATACCTTAATAATTAGCACTGAATTTTGGAAAAGCTTGTCTAAACTAATGAAGAAAGAAATTCTTACAAAACAAGCATGAACGTCAAAAGAACGCTAGAACGGTGGTTAGACGCTGTTGCCAATCTTTATTATTAAAAATTTCCTTCCTTGGTATTAAAACGATCCATCATCAATACCAGCTTTAGAATTTTTTTTTTTTTTAATCTTTCCCTTATTAGCATTGATTTTTTAAGAAACGATATATTTTAAAGAATCTAATTAAAAGAATAGCGTGTATAGAATTTCCGTTTTAAAATGATAAAAAACTTTTGAAAGAATATGTAATTTTTCTATTTCTTTTGAAAGAGATTAAGCTTCGAAAGAGTTGGGGACTTCTTTTTGAAAATATTAAGATATTATGAAAGCTCCCATAAATAGGATCCCGCGCGCAAAAGAATGTTTTAATTCTTTGTAATACGTTTTTGTGAAGTAAAATTCTGAGCTTATTTTGAAGAAAATAAGAAAATGATCTTTTCGCTGCAAAAATTTCTTTTCAAATTGCAGTTGTTTAGCTCTAAAAGACTTAGTATTCGAAGCTCTCTGTGTATATTATTATGTTCTTTGAACTTTTCAATTTTTAAAGTAATTTAGCAAATAAATAGGAATGAACCATTTCTTAACTGTTATATTTTTCTCCGGAAATTTTTTTCTAGTCGTTATTTCAAGTTAATTGACTTTTAATGTACGGTAATGTGATAAAAAAAGCTGTTATAAAATTTTTAGAAATAATTTCTTTTCAGATATACTTTGTTATTTTCACACAACTTTCACTAGTGATTAGAAACGCTTCAATTAAACATATAAATAAACAAACTAATTATAGATAAAAATTAGATTACTAATTTATAGTTGAAAACTAAATCAGTTAATCATTTATTTAGGCTGAAATTATTTTTTTTTTACGATTTCGCTGTTTAAAATTTAAAACTAAAGCAATAATAAAGAAATAAAATAAAAATAAAAATAACCAAATAGCTTCTTTGACTTCCTTTTTAACTCAAACTTCTTGTTTATGTATTTTAGTTTTATGGATTTTGTAATACTTTTTAAAGCTCTATTGGTTGACTTATTTTTTTATACTCTTTACTACACCATTTTTACCGGGTGAAAATTTAAAACTAAAAAAATTATAAATTATCAAAAAGAATTCCTGACATTCTTTTTTTTTCATCACTCAAACTGCTTTTTATAAGTTTTACATAGTTGTAGTAATAATACCGCTTAAGTTATATTGTTTGACCTATGTACATTTTTCTACTGTTTGATGCTATTTTGAATAATTTTTCTTAAACACAAATGTAACTGTGCAGAGAATTTGATTAAATTAGTTTGACATTAAGGAGGAACATATGCAAAGCTTTCTTTCAATGAAACGATGTTTACGGCTTTTAATTTTAGTTAGTCAATTAAATAATAAAAAATATGTTTATAAATGGTTTTAAATGTAGTTTAAACTCTCTCTTATCTATTTTCCGTATTTAACGAAATCCACGGAAATTTAGTGAAAACTAATATTTTAAAAGTTTTTAGTTTCTATTTATTTATTTATTTATTATTATTTATTTATTTATTTATTTATTTATTTTTGAAGACAAAATGTTTTTTTTTTTAATTTTTATTTTAAAACTTTTTTAATGCAGGTATTGATCTCAGAAACAATGCTTTAACTTTTTTTTATATCAAACGTTGAAAACTACAGACGTGAAGGGAGGGGGAAGGGCTCATTTACTAAGGTTTAACCATCAAGGTACATTTTGAGTGAAGGAAGTTTGGCAGTATCTTCCTTCAGTTATCAATCACTATATATTGAATTTATTATTATTATTTTTATTTTTCCAGATATTTAGGAAACAGTAAAGCTAAAAGCGATCCCTTCTCCCCCTTTTAATAACTGAGAATAAGTGCTTGATTGTTCTATTTTTAATAAAACACATTTCAACGTCAAAATTCCTCCGCAAGAGTGGTTAGTAGCAGAGGAATATTTTTAATTTGAAGGGGACTCATTATTTAAGTTTAATCTTAGTTGAAATAATCCAAACCCTATAGGACCATGAAGGATGCAATGCAAACCATGAAGGATGCAATATCTTCGTCATTTTACAAAGTTGAAATTATTTTTCGAAAACAATGCCTGATTTTTAATTCTTAAATGCATTTCCGATCCCCCCCCCCCGTAAGTAAAGGAGGGAAGGGAAAATGTTTATTGCTATTTTAATGGTTTTCAAAAGTATTATTGTAGTGTAATAATTACCATTTATAAGAAAATTTTGAAAACATTTTAAAATGTCAGAGCTTGTTATTCTAAAATTTACTATATTGCAGCAGTGGAAAGCCATTTGAAAGAAATATTTTTGTTAAAATGTCCCATCCTTATTGACTCTCCTCAACAAAATGATTTTCTAATTTACAATTTTTTTATTCCAAAGTAATTATTGGATTACGTTAATGGATACAATTTTTAACGATAATAGCTAGGTCTTGCACCAAAAATATTGACAGACGTTATAAAATATGATGCTTTAATTGAAATCTTTTTCTTACATTCAGTAGTTTGAAACTCAAATATACATGTCTACCCATTTATAAAAATATAGAATTTTATGTAAATATAATCAAAGTTTTATGTTAAGTTCTTTAGTTACAAACAAATAAAATCTTTTTAATGTTCAAAATGAAACTACTTCAAATGGAATTATGTTAATGCATGTTAAAAGGAAAATTTACCTTTCCACAATATTTTTATTTTTTCCAAAATGTATTTATACGTTTACTATATTTTCGCTTTTTAATGGAAATTAGTTAGAAAGAAATAATATTATTAATAATAATAGAGAATATATAATTGAATAGAGAATATATAATAGAATAGAGATAATATAATTAATAATAATAGAGATAAGAAATAATAAAATTTCATATATAAAATGAAAAGTACGATCTATTTATGAATCTAAAGACATTGAATTTTTATGTGTAAGTAAAATAGTGTTTCACTTAATTATAACGAAATTCTCTAATGATTTACGGTTAATTCTGAAGCTTAACTTACGCCTTTTGAATTCTTTGGAAATGTTCTTATTAATACAGTTTAGACATTTATATAAACCCTAACTTTCATTCATATATGTTTCATGAATTTCGATTGACGATATATGTAATTAAATTATTCCGATAAAACTTAAAAAATATATAGTTATACATCTAAAGCGCTATAGCTGCTGATCATAATATTTTATTTGCCCTAGAAAAATGTATCGCAGAAAGATTTATCAAACGTGCTCTTCATTTACATGTTGTCGCTTGCATTTTTGAAGGTCTTTAAAAATTCAGTTGAAAACAAATTGAAATAGAGCAATCATACTTAACGTTTTAAAAGATTTTAAAAGCTATGAATAATAAAGACTCTAAATATATTAATTAAAAATGATATTTAAAGAATGAACACCTATTTCTTGCTTTTTTGAGATGGTTTAGATATACGTGAAGTGCTTAAAAAGCAATTATTAAAATTAAGTAAATGTAAATGATTGTTTTAGTGTGCTATTAATTAATAAATTTGGTTAATACATATGATATAAGAAAATTAAGTATTTTATAATAAGTTTCCTCGGTTGCTACACAGTTTTTCAAATTCAAAGTTTACATTTCCGTATTAAAAACGAATAATTAAATGCGTGCTTTATTTCTGTAGCTCCAAAGTAAGAGCTTGCTTTTGGTTTTCTGCTACGATTATTATTATTTTAAGTAATGCTCTATTAAGTCTAACGATTCGAATCGAAATACTAAGAACTTCCAGGAACTAATAGCTTGATTAAAATGTAATTGTTTTACTTCCAGTTTTCTTAAGTTTAATGTAAAGCGACGTGAGAGATTTTTTTGTATGACATGTAATTGTTTCTTGTATGACATGTAATTCGGACCAGAGTATTTTGTTAACGAGTTGGGTGTTTTAAATCATGGAGCTTGATGCTTAGAAATTTACCAACATTACATTTTGACTGTTTGGTATTGTTTTGATAACGTTAACTTACACATACCAATTGAAATTTCTGTTAAGTAATTCTACCAAGCTTGAAAATGAATCTTTGATTGGAAAATACATGCATCAAGGGGTAAAATGTAGCCACTGTTCTTAAGTAGTCTGAATATTTTGACAATTTGCCTTTTTTACAGGATATGAAGCTTTGAAACATATTGTAAAGTTTATCTTAAAAGTGCACAAAATGGCTTTTACAAGCAGAAGTTTGCGTATCAATGCTAAACACGGCTCTAGTGACGACAAATTTTAAAATTTCCTAAGAGTATTTTTATTGCAAAGAGAATCTTGCGGTTTTGACAGAACACTGCTACCATCTCTTTATTTCAAAATTCATTTTTATCTTAAAAAAACAGAAAGTGCCCAGGCGAAATGATTAAAATCACGAGCGTATACACCAAGGGCTCCGATTTAAATTTTAATGAGATGCCTAACCATGTGAAAGAACCCATTTGCTTCGAAAGCCAAACGGGTGGGATGGAATTTTGTGGGGGTCGCGAGTCTGGCGAAGACACTAACAACAACAACGGATAATGATAATCATTATTACAAGAACCAAGAGTCTTTGGAAGAAATTCGATGGCGTTGAGAGGGAAGAAAAAAGATCCGAAGAGAAGCAAGACTAAAATCAACAACTCTTACATGGTTACCTTTTTAAAATAGGAGGAAGACATCAAACTAAGCCTCGAAAAATATAGGGATTTAAGATTAGGATATTAATTAAAAAGAGCGCCCAGAGCGATAGAAAATCTGTCAAAATCTGATGAAAATATCAATTTTGTCCCTCGACGTTTCCAGGTTTGGAATAAAAACGTTGCAGTGCACTCTGGAAGTTTGGGATGGTGTGGAACCCTTTGGGGGATTTTCGATATGCAAATGATGCTTGACGTTCCAAGATGGATGTGGCGTAATTTGCATTGTCGAACTGCGCATGGGATGGACATATATCCCATCGTGCTCCGGGGCTTATATGAAGGATTTTTCTTTTGCAATTTTAGAAGCTTTGTGAAGGGGTGACATTGTTTGCGGTAAGACTTATTTAATTTTTGGAGAACACATGTCGGGCTAAAATTTGGCTTGCTAAGTAGACGGGCTTATTTTAAAACCATTTAGAGTTCCAACAAGTTGCGTATTCATTCGGTTCAGATTTGTTTTTTCAATCTTATATGTCTCATGAATGTGAGATCACGTTCTCCATAAATCATTTAAAAGTCACAATGTGATATCACGTTTAGGAATGAAGCGTCACTTCTTTCGATACTATTTTGCAACAAATGCAAATAGAATATTTAAAAGTACCATACAGAATGGTATTTTTAATGTACTTATTAAAACGATCATGAACTAGGTAGCATTTTCGATACTGAACTGAAGTGAACACTCGATGTTATGAATGTGTGCATACTTCAAATCACTCAACATGTCACTGGAACAACCATCCACTTGAGAGTACAATCTTTTGCGTAGCATTTACAACATTTTCATCACTCGACTGAATTGATCTTGAGTTTAATACTATCATCAGAAATTTAGCTTCACATTTTATTAGTGCCATTTATATCAATAATTGCAAAACATAGCACAATAGTGGTTGACCATAAATGATGTCATACTGTTTGCCACATTTTGACCCCTTATACACTGCAAAAAATGAGTTGTTGTTTTTTGCACTATAATACTGAAAGTAGAGGTTTCAGTTTAAAACTGTAAAAGTGCAGTAATAAACTATAAAACTAGCTATTTTACAGTTTATTACTGTAAAACTAGCAGTTTTACAGTTTCTTACTGTAAAATTAACAATGTTACAATTTATTACCACGAAATTAGCTGTATTATATTGTAAAAACAACAGTTTAATACTGGCAGCCGAGGTTTCAGTTTAAAATTGTTATGCATAGTAATACACTGCCAAACTAGCAATGTTACAGTCTATTACTGTAAACTAGCAATTTCATAGTTTACTACTGTAAAATTAGCAATTTTACAGTTTATTACTGTAAAAACAACAGTATAATACTGGCAGCAGAGGTTCCAGTTTAAAACTGTAAAATGCACAGTAATAAACTGTGAAACTAGCCATTGTACAGTTTATTACTGTAAACTAGCAATTTTACAGTTTATAACTGTAAAATTTGCAGTTTTACAGTTTATAACTGTAAAATTACTGTGAAATTAGCTGTATTTTCTGTAAAAACAACATTCCTTTTTTACAGTGTAACCTTTGTAACAAAGTATCATAATTTACCTTAGCCCTATCACCTGTCCTTGTCTAGTGTTGCACTTTTATTCATAAGCATACTGTTAGAAGTTACGTGCGATGTCACATTTCTTGTTGCCCCCTAACTCCCCTTGTCACAAACTGTCACAGTTTTACAACCCCCCTACCTCCCTCAAACCATGACAACAACCTTTGTAGACTACCCTTTATTGCATTTATACTTTCAAGAAAAACGGGAAATTATGCGAGGCCATTATTGATCCGGAACTGTATTTTATGTGACACAAAACAATCTTTAATTGGTGAAATTTTCTTATGCATTTTAATTATTTTCTTCGTGTAATCCCTCAAAAACTTGTACTGTTTTAATGTTATTATTGTAATTAAAACAAAGTTAATTTTGAGTTATGTATAAAGTTAAGTATCTTCTTTCTATTCTGTATTTCTTTAAATTTTAAATCGGTTTCAATTATTTATCTTAAATTGTATTACACAATGAAATTATCTTGTTTCTTCGTGCTTATTCGAGGGGACGAAAGGAATTTTTCTATTCTTTACATTTCATTCTCCATGCTTGAACATTTTCAAAACTACATTTTAATAAATTCATCCTTTTTTTCTCCTTTATTTTTTCAACCAATGAAATAAAAAAAAAAGTCTTCATGTTATAACTGAGCCGACAGGAGACAGCTCCACTCTGCTCAAACGAAGCGTAATTCGAAATGACATTCTTCAAGGTCTGTCTTTGAAAGGAGGCAACAGGAAGGAAAAAAAAAAGTTTTTTCCCTTCACTTTCGAATGTACATCTTCGTCCAACTTATAAAAAGACTCATAACATTCTTTTTAAACTCTAAACGGGGGTTCTCATTCACAAACGATAACTGACATGCGCGCATCCCATGTGGAATTCTAAAGGGCCTGCTGAATATTCATAAGTCTGTTCCATTCCGTTACCGGTAGCAATATTAGGCGTTTACAGCCTGTCGAGACAAACTGGCTTTGGAGGGAAAGAGTGAAATTGGCGGCAAATTTTCGGAAATTTGAGAAGGGGACGAGGCACTTCATACTTAGAACGGAAGTACTGTAGTATTTGGTGGAGTAAGGTCTTCAATTAAACTCCATTCTAGCGTTCATGAAATGCTGCTGTCTCTTAGTCTCCTCTTTCTTTATGGTATCCATTAGTTCGATTAGGATTCGGACGAATAATTTCTCTTTTACGCTCTGTCACGTTTTTCGGTTGATGCCAGTTAAGTCATTGAATGTTCAACAAGAGACAACTGACATTCAAATGGAGACGAATGTGATCACCGGAAACTGATGTCTTTTCAAGAGTTGATTTTTAAAGACATGCGGATGTTTTGAGTTTAAATGAATATGATAAAAGTTAGCGGTCCGCAACCTTAGACACGTATTTTGTTTTTCTTCATGCAAGGGATAGACTGATCTGATAATGAGCTCTGCCCGGTAAATGAACAGTTTTTTTTTTCTTTTTTTGACTATAAGACTGCTAACTCTTCTTCCTTCTTCATTTCCAAAAAGCTAGCAGATAATTTTCAATGTGGCGACAGAAGCTCTGATCCGTGAATGCAAATAAATTCTACTGTGTGTGTAAATGAATGCCAACAGAAACATTTCATACTATTCCTAAAAGAAGAAAAATATTCTTCACTTTTCTGTCCTGATTTTGCCACTGTACTTGGCAAAAGATGAGTTTTCTGCAAAGAAAAAAAAAAGGTGAATTGGTTGATTAGAAATCTAGTCCCATGATACTCCTGAACTACATCTACTAAAGGTTAGGCGTCTTTCTAAGCATATACTTCTCAAAAGATGTGAACTTTGCATCAAATGCCTTTCATAACTTCCAAGAACTTGCAAGAGAGCAAAAAAGCTATAGACGAGCTGTGCAAAAAGTAGAAGTTAAGGAGTGTAAGTGAAAAAATAAAGAGTAACTAGAACAAATGTTAGGAGCAACTTTCATCTGTTTTGAGGCAAGAGATAGCTATAGTAGCCCTGGACGGAACTGTTATGGAGCATCTGTTTTTTTATAACTTTTCAATGGAAACCTACCTACGGTTTGAACTAGTCACAGGTTTTACTCAATTTTTTTAACGAAACCAAACTAAATACTTTTAACTTCTCGCTACTTCAACACCTTCTTATTAAAAAAAAACAAAAGAAAAACGAAAGTCTGCTTAAAGAAATTTGTTTTTCGCGACATTTTTCTACTTCTATGTTGATTTCACAATTTTAAGTTGTAGAAACAAATACATATTTCTGGTAAGGTCTGCTTTCAGTAAACTTTTACATAAATATAAAAAAAAAATGATGTGTTTCATAAAGCTAGAGCATTTTACAACACGTTTGAAACTATACTAAATATTTGCTTGTCAAACAAAGCATTGCAATGATTCATCTTTCAAAATTCTGAAACGATGCTCTTTCCCCCATTATTAAACCAGTCCACAATAACTAATATTTCCCAATAATAATTATACTTGTCCTTGCATTCATTTATTGAAATACTGATGCAACGGTCTGTAGGAACATGGCAATAAAGTCACCAATCCTATAGATACCAGCAATTGAAACCGAAATCCTCTCTTATGTCAATTCCATTCAAAACGTCAAATTCCATTCATGCGGCTCAATCCCATCTTCGAACATAAGTAGCTTCGAAATGGCCTCTCCTCTTAGAGTACCCTCGACATTTATATCAGAGCACCATGGGATAGGTGTCATGTTCACATACCCTTTATTAAATTCCATCTGGGGCCAACTTTTCCCAACGCGGGATATTTTCTAGCATTGGAAATTTGACGTGGCGCGTCACCCCAACATGACACTTTCCAACCGACAGCCAAAGGGGTTAGGGACAATATCGGCTCGGCTTCCATGAATAGAATGCGCGGGGATTTATATAGAATGTTCGCGAAATTCGAGAATGCCGAGAGGGGGTTTAGATTCGACTGAACGGAATGGGTTTATTAATTTTCTGATGTTATCAAAGGCTGCGGATGATTTAACTAAAAGGTTTCATGTTTAAATAAGCAGCTTTAAAAACTATGTCTGTGTTAATATAAATTGCGTACTGTCAGGCAGTTTCATACCAGTTAAAAGTTCATACCATTAAAACTAGTTTTAGTTTCTGACACTCATAGCTAGGGTCTGATCTAACCAAAGAGAAGCCTGGTAAAATTTCTTAGCCCCTGCACTGTAAAAAATAGATGTTGTCACATTATAATGCAGCTGATGTAACAGTAATAAACTTTAAAAACTCTGTCTATGTTAATATAAATTGAGTACTGTCAGGCAGTTTCATACCAGTTAAAAATTCATACCAGTAAAACTACAGTTTTAGTTTCTGACACTCTTAGCTAGGGTCTGATCCAACCAAAGAGAAGCCCGGTAAAATTTCTTAGTCCTTGCACTGTAAAAAATAGATGTTGTCACAGTATAATGCAGCTGATGTAACAGTAATAAACTTTAAAAACTCTGTCTATGTTAATATAAATTGCGTACTGTCAGGCAGTTTCATACCAGTTAAAAGTTCATACCAGTAAAACTAGTTTCAGTTTCTGACACTCATAGCTAGGGTCTGATCTAACCAAAGAGAGGCCTGGTAAAATTTCTTAGTCCTTGCACTAAAAAATAGATGTTGTCACAGTATAGCAGCTGATGTAACAGTAATAAACTTTAAAAACTCTGTCTATGTTAATATAAATTGAGTACTGTCAGGCAGTTTCATACCAGTTAAAAGTTCATACCAGTAAAACTACAGTTTTAGTTTCTGACACTCATAGCTAGGGTCTGATCCAACCAAAGAGAAGCCCAGTAAAATTTCTTAGTCCTTGCACTGTAAAAAATAGATGTTGTCACAGTATAGCAGCTGATGTAACAGTAATAAACTTTAAAAACTCTGTCTATGTTAATCTAAATTGCATACTGTCAGGCAGTTTCATACCAGTTAAAAGTTCATACCAGTAAAACTACAGTTTTAGTTTCTGACACTCATAGCTAGGGTCTGATCTAACCAAAGAGAAGCCTGGTAAAATTTCTTAGCCCCTGCACTGTAAAAGATAGATGTTGTTACAGCTGATGTAACAGTAATAAACTTTAAAATTGGAACCGCTGCTGCCAATATTATGCTGTAAAAACAACAGCTATTTCTTTGCAGTGTGTTACAAACTATAGATATTTAAGCTCTTTGACACCCGACTCCGACTCATTCCCCTCTAAATCAGTCCAACTCCAGATCCACGATTTTGGCTTCTCCGCCCTGGTGAAAGAGTATTTTTACGTTAAAGTCATTCTTTAAAGTTATTTTAACCATTAAAGTTTCATTAGTAAAATTTTTCCAAAGGAGGATAATTTACTTTCATGGGTACTCTAAAACTAGGTGAGAATATTGCAATGAATAGAGTGCATTTCAAACTTCGATACATATAAAAAAGACTTGGAAATCTTAGAAAAACTTGAAAACATTTTTAAATGTTCAAGTAAAAATTTTTTTTAAATGTCTCACATTATGATTTAAGGAAACTAACACCGCAGATTTTGTACTGCAACGACTTTGAATATTTATATCTCTCTATTAAATGGAAGTTTCAAAAAAAAAAAAAAAAATGTACGTAAAATTGTCACAAATTTAAACGTATAATAATTGATGCATTCGTATTGTTTCTTTTTACGTGAATCTTATGATCCAAAAGAGTTTAAAGTAACGATTTAAGAGTACCCAATTATTTTTTTTAGATAAGTATGTATAAAAACGAGGCATGCAATATCCTTATAAACAATGTGGAGTCTATAATCCGTAAAAAAAGAAATTTCCCTTAAAGAAAGTAACTTTAATAAGAGTTGTATGTTTATTTCAAAATTCCCATTACTCTAAAACATATTCGACAAACATGTTCTTCTCACTAGTTTTTGACTATTGTTACATACTTTTCTGCTAAAAGACATGGGATGAGGAATTAGGGGAAGAAGCGAAAAAAAAAGAAAGAAAAATAACATGGAGAAGAAAGTCAAATGCAGCCTTGGAAATTTTTTTCGAAAAACATGGTTCTAAATCCGAGAAAATGCCTCTTGTTTACAAATTCATATCTCGTGACATCGAGATGTTGCGTGTCTAGTTGGGGGTGGAACCCCCAGCCACGTGACTGAATTCCCAAAAAGTTCGTGTGCGTTTCTTCCCCGATAATTTTACACCAGCGTTACCGCGTTGGATTATTTGGAAGACGTGAAGTGACCTACTGCTGCCAAAGACAAGAAAACATTGCTTGTTGGATTTTCACGACTGTTGGAATTCCGCCTTCGTGTTATTAGGAAAAATCTATATTTTTTTGGTTTTACATAGCAAACATCATTTATCTCAGCAGTTGCTTTTTTCATTAATATTTTCCTCAGGCGTGCTTTTTTTTTTTTTTTTGATTGATTAGTAAAAAAAGCGGCTTTATTTCAAAACTTTCGCTTGGCTATCAATCATATTACATACATTTTCAAATCAAAATATTTTTTTAAAATATCGCTATGATTACTCGGAAATTTCATGTTATTTAAGTACAAATGAAATTACTTTTCTTCAGTTTGCTACTTGTCATTTCATGATGTTGTGTATATTTGCTTACTTTAAGTTGTAAATCGAAATTGAATTTTATTATTTGCACTCAAAATCGACCTTTTTTGAAAGATAGTTGATAATTAGACTGATTTCTCGGAGAGAACGAGAGGTCTTTATGGCAAAAAGTGCAAAACGGATTTAAACGTTACCACAGAAATATCTCCACGTCTTTGTTTCAGTTAGCGAAGTCTGGAAATTAAGAATCGAGACTTTTTTTAACTTTCTAGTCAAATAGCTTTCCGTTCTCTCACGAGCCCAGAAACAATTTCTTATGTATTTACTTCAAAATTTAGTTAGTATTACATTTTTGATTAAGTATTAGTCCATGAGTATTAATTTTTTCGTGATAGTAATGAAATAATGATCGTTAATCACGTGGAACAATAATTTAATGGTATTAATAATACATCAGTGGCCAACAATATAACGTACTGTTTAACGTAGTTATAATTGTTTATGTGCAAGTAAAATTTGATTCATGCATGAAGTATAAGTGCGTCTGTATTTGAAAGACTTAGCAGTTTTGCCATGAAACTCTTAAATGTAACTCTATAGTTGTTTTTTTTTTTCCCTTATTTGTTCGTGGAAACTGTTTTAAATACAAGTGCGTTTCAAATGTCAACTGTTTTCCGCAACTTAAAGCATTTTCATTCTCTTTCACACATTTATTCCCACTTCTCAATGCATTTCCACCCAATTCAGCAAAATCAGTTTGAATGAGTGTCCGCGTTTTAGTCTCTTAGTGAAATCAAACAAAGACACGAAATCGGCGGGAATAGGTTTCTAAGATGATCCCTTAATTTAGGACCTCCTCCCAGTTCATTGTTTTCCCTCTGCATAACAAAACCCATTCTCACCACGAGAGATGTCAACGATGATTTCCGATCCCTCTTTCCGCTTGCTGACAGCTGCTTGCAATGCTTTATCCCGAAGATTCATCAGCAAGCCAGTTGCTATTCATCCTGATGAAGAGTGGGACTTGCGCGCCGATTCATATCTGCCACTCTGGGCCATGTTCGCCAATGCATGGCTTTATTTATAGCGGCTTTATGCTTTTCATCATTGCTTATGGATGCCACATTTGCAATGGTTTGTGTTGATTAATAGATAGTGATTGGAGCTCTTTGGTGATTAAGAAGATATTAGAAGAGGTCTCATTGCGTCAACGGGTGTAGTTACTCAAACAACGTCAAGAGCTTTTTCTTGGTCTGTGAATGCTGATGACGTGAATAGGGACTGAACTTTAGTGAACTGGCACTTGATGCCATGTAATTGCTACACTAGGTGGCCAAAAGTATCCGGACACTTTCAAAAATTCACATTTTTACATATAGCTCGAGAAATAAGTGATCAATTGTTCTTTAACTTTAGTCATACAAAATATAGGCTTCACCGAACATTTCCAAGTTGAAATTAAATTACCCTTGCATTTGGGGGACGACAAGAAGGGGGTTGAAAGAAAAACCGCTTTTTGACCATAACTCTTCGAAAATAGCTCGGAATAAGCTATCAATTTCAGTAATTAATTAGCATACTATGTATAATTACTGTACAAATTTTTATGAACGTACCACTCTTACTTCTGAAGATATGAAACATTTTTGAAAAAACGGCAATTTTATTTGAAGGGTTTTTGCTCATAACACGCAGAGTTTTTGATCAAACCTTATCACAACTTCAGGAAAGATGACAAAATACAAGAGAAAGAACATACTAAAGCGGTAAATAAAAATATTAAAAATTCGATGAGATATGAACGTTAAAAGGAAATAATTTTTCACGGCGCATGCGCGAACGACAGAAATTTATAACTACAAAAATATTGTAGCCTGATTTATACTGCATCTTATAAAAAAAGTTCCAGTTGAATATCATGAAAAATGAAAAAGATATCAGCGATCTAGTGAGCTGTATTTCATTCATTCTCAGGCAATACATAAATAGTGAGGGTCTGTCCACAAAGAGCTATTTTTAAATTAAAGGTTATTGCGTCGTCTTTCAAAACCAACGTTTCAGAGGGTGTTCGGATACTTTTGGAAACGTACGTATAAGGTCTTTTTGGCCGAACAGACGAAATGTGACTTCTATGCCGAATATAAATTTTCAAACTGTATACAATTTAACATTGAAAAAAAATGATCGATTGTCACCACACTATTTGTGGACAACCCCTCACTATTTATGTATTGTTTGCGACTGAATGAAATACAGCTCACTAGATCGCTGATATCTTTTTCATTTTTCATGATATTCAACTGGAACTTTTTTTATAAGATGCAGTATAAATCAGGCTACAATATTTTTGTAGTTATAAATTTCTGTCGTTCGCGCATGCGCCGTGAAAAATTATTTCCTTTTAACGTTCATATCTCATCGAATTTTTAATATTTTTATTTACCGCTTTAGTATGTTCTTTCTCTTGTATTTTGTCATCTTTCCTGAAGTTGTGATAAGGTTTGATCAAAAACTCTGCGTGTTATGAGCAAAAACCCTTCAAATAAAATTGCCGTTTTTTCAAAAATGTTTCATATCTTCAGAAGTAAGAGGGGTACGTTCATAAAAATTTGTACAGTAATTATACATAGTATGCTAATTAATTACTGAAATTGATAGCTTATTCCGAGCTATTTTCGAAGAGTTATGGTCAAAAAGCGGTTTTTCTTTCAACCCCCTTCTTGTCGTCCCCCAAATGCAAGGGTAATTTAATTTCAACTTGGAAATGTTCGGTGAAGTCTATATTTTGTATGACTAAAGTTAAAGAACAATTGATCACTTATTTCTCGAGCTATATGTAAGAATGTGAATTTTTGAAAGTGTCCGGATACTTTTGGCCACCTAGTGTATGAGTCAATTGTGTAGCTGAAAAACATTACTACTTAGAGCCATATCTAGGTGTCTCAGTTTGAAGGGTTATTTTTATTGACGTTTTCTCAGTTAAAGCCTGACATGTTTTGCAAATTATGTCAATTACATTCCTACCCCTGCGTCATAGCTAGTATTCAGCATATTTTTCCGCTAGAAACTTTCAAACGTATTTTCAAGCTTTATGGAGCGATGGAAAAAATCTTAGGTTTTAAGTGGATAAAAAAATATTAGATTGAGCCAACCTGGATTAGTAGAATTAATTTAGAGACTGCTTTCCGAGTTTAAAACTGTATTCTTTAACTCATGTCAATTGTCTGCCTATTTTCATGAAAGAAAAAACAGATTCTTAAAACATTACTTACTTAGGCTTGCTGTGTCATGAAACAAATATCATGAAAATTTACCCCATATATGAAAACAATAACAGGTGGGCAAAATTGGTTAACGTAATGGACAGATAATTGTTAGCGCTATCTAGTGTACCAATTAAGGTATGTATTGTATATACAATTTCAAAATCTATGTGAAGTATGGTTCTTAATGATTTAATAATAATCATCAAACGTCCACGCATTAGCAATAGCCTTTGTAAGTTGGTTCAGTTTTAAGAATAACCTCCATCGTATCGCTATTTAAAAAAGAATTGGAGCAGCCTATATCTTAAAACTTGTAAAAAAAGTATATCCTCGTGAGAAAGTAAATTTTGATTAAAGTTTTTGGCAAAGGGCTGACTTCTTATTCAATTTGTGCATCCCGGCACTCTATGACGTCAACACATGACACATATTAGCTCTTATAAAGTTCTCCAGAACTTTTCGACGTCCAAGGCTGTCTTTTAAAGCATTTCTTAGAAACGAAAAGATTGAAACTGTCGTTGCTTGCTTCTATGCCATATATCTCTTATTAGTTTTTTTTCCTAAATTGCCTGTTGCATTATTTAAACCGAGAAAAGTTTCTTGAACAAAGCAAAATGCTAAACATAATCAGATGGATTTTAGTTGTAATTTCTTAATATACCCACTACCCTCCTCCCTTCACTCCGATGTTTTTTTTTTTTTTTTTTTTTTTTTCAACTTAAAATTTATTTTTCTCTTTTCTTTTCTTTTCTTTCACCAGAGATTTTGAACGTTATGATGAAAAGCCTTTTATAACATTTTACTACAAACTTTAAAATGTTTATTAAGACCTGTATTTAAGGACAGGCATTTCATCTTAAAAAATTAACTCGAGCAGAAGAAAGTAGTTTGAAACACTTTATAAATGACCAAAGTATATTTCAAGAGAAGTAAAAATTTAACTATACAAAAGTATATCCTTACAATCAAACTCAAGCAGTTCTTTAAAATACTATAATGGTGACCGAACATAAATTATGTAAATGTGTTTAACTTTAAAATATTACCAATTCATCGAATCTATTTTAAATTTCAATGTGATTTATTTGTGTTGACAAAGCGCATAGTCATTAAAAACGACACTTTTACCCAAAAGCTCTTGTTATTCATGCCTGATATTTCTTTGCAACACGACTGAATATTGCATTCCATTTTTTGATCAAGTAGTAATTCGAATCATTTGTGAGTATCTCCAGCACTAAAATCAGCTTGAAAAAACTAATTATTCATGTGTTTGGAAACAAATGTGGAATTTAGAGCAAATTTAGATTCTAAAGGGATTTGCAAAAAAATTATCAGTTATTATTCTCTTTAGTTTGCTACATGCTAAAATGGTTTTATTTTCAAAAAAAAAAAAAAAGTTTCTCCTTGAAAAATCGACAGTTGAATATTTTTAAATACGTTATGTCGTAAAAATATTTGCCCAATACATTTTTAAATGCCCTCTCTTTATTTACAATATTTTTAACTGAACCCATCAGTCTCTTTCTTGACTACCTTTCCCATTTCTGATTGCCCTTTTTAGGGCGATATTGCCCTATTTGAGATTCCTTCCCCCAAAATAAGCGAAAATATCGACCCTTTTATGAACCGCCGGTTCATAGCATCGGTATAATAAATAAAACAATGTACTTTCCTCCAAAAATATACGTTATATTTCCTCTGTCATCTTCTATTGATTTCAATTTGAAGAAACCTGAAAGATGTGTTTACTCTCCTGAATGGCGCTCTTGAAAGACAATGCCCATTTTTCTGTTAAAGCTCTGAGAACTTTTCCCCTTATCGGTAAACAAATTCTTCAACATTGCCAAACTGAAATCTCTTGTTTTGTTATTGACATATACAAAGATAAAAAATAAAAAAAAGGAAGGAAAGTTCCAAAAGAACGTACCATTCATGGATATCCCGCGGCTAGCACTCAGGCTACCGCAGACAACTCTTTTTTTTCTTTTGCTATTCCTCTGCAAGAGATATATTCTTATGTTTTCGAGTGAAGGCATCATTAAGCCCAAGACTTTTTCTTTTTTTTTCTTTTTCTCTGTTTTTCCGTGGTGATTTGGATTGTTCAGTAGCGGAAGTGGTAGGTCCTTGTGTGTTTACCGAGATGACCAGAGGAGACCAACATTGGGCGTGTCCGAGCTGGTCAATGGTCTGCTGCTAATTACAGTGCTGTCTGCGTTTTTGAAATGATAAGCGGTGCACGAGAGGTTTGAACTTGGTATCGCATGAAGTTTCTTGATGATGTATTGCTCCGATAACTCTGTACCTCAGAACCAGACTAACGTAAGTCCATTTTCGTCATTTTTCGGTAGAGGGGAAAAACGATTGTCGAATACATCGTTTTTCCCCTCTACTGAAAAATGACGAAAATGGACTTACGTTAGTCTGGTTCTGAGGTACAGAACTATAGCTTTATTTCGGAATTGAAATAGAATTTAAGTGCGGTAAGATAACTCGGCTAATGCCTGCTTCTGTTCTGAAAGTCATTACACTGAAACTTGTCTTGAATGCCGTTTATGTGGCTTGTACTTTTTAAGTACTCGCTACGTAATTTATTTCTGCTATTTCTTTTGAGGCTCTATAAGAATGTTTCTCGTATCACAAAGAAACCAGTTTGTTGTAGAAATTAATTTATTTGTGCATAAGAACTTGAGCAATTTAAATTGAAACATGCCCTACCGGTTGAGAATAAACCTATTTTTTGTTACTCTTAACGTTTTGAATTTAATCGTTCATGTTTATAAAGGGGTTGTTGATTAAGGAGTTGAGACTGAAATGAGATATTTGGTTATGTAACTATTTACGAAGCTACTCGTTTGAAAAGTTATTAAACGAAAAGTCATTTGCTAAAATTCTGCCTTAATGTTTTTTCTTCTGATTTTCAGTATGATTTTTAATAGTTATTGAAAATTCTACCCAACTACTTAGATGGTAATTAAAAGAATCGAGCTTGTTATTTTTTTCTTTACTTTGTGCCTTTCAGATTTCATGCCTTTTCTTGACGAAATGGTATCTTCAGCATGGTATCTTTTAGATTTCCCGGCGTTTCCTAATAAAATACTTTTAACAAGTGCCTTGTGTATATGTTTTTTTAAGGATTTATTATTATTATTATTTTTTGAAAAATATTTTAAATGAAATTTTAACTAATAGAACTCTGACTGTTTTTCCCCACATCAATGTCTTTTTAAAAAGAAAAAGCATGAAAATAGAATTGTAGTTAATTTTACAAAAAACGTAAACTTACAATTGTTCAAGGTTTTTTCAAATAGAATAATATATAATTTATTGGTTCTCTGTTTTAGTGTACGTTTCCAACAGTTCAATAAAGGGATAAATCAAAATAATCAACATTTTAAATCTAGGTGACTTTCATTGCATTTCACTGAACTTCATTTGTTATGAAAATTTATTAAACCAAAGCTGTTATAAAAGTGCAAAGTATTTTAATTACCGTAATTTGAAATGAGTCGTGGTGCTTCCCTAAGTTGGTAAAAACCCATTCGCACATAATCCATCAAGAATTATGTACTAAAGAGGTCATAAAACATACTTGATTTTCTCGTCCACTATTTTCTCAAAATGTTTTTTTACCCTTCAAGTTTATATTATTGCTTTCTCTGACATTGCAGTTGGATTAAGTTCGAATTATGATGAATTTATCCTTTGGGGGTGTAAAGTTATCACAACTATATGTTTTGAAACTTAGCAGCTTTTAGTTAAAAACACGACAGGAGAAAATAACAGTGCATCCCCGCTGAAGTAAAATCCAAGATCTTATCCATGGAGAAATATACTAAACACGCATGAGTTTTTCAAAATGTGTTTTCCTCTTAATTTGCGTACTTGCGGAAAAAAACTAGTAAAAACATGCTTATGCTATTTTCTGAGCCAAGCTATTATTTACAGAATCATTACACAGTCTATTACAGTGTAGGTAATAATATAATTGTTATTTATCTACATAATGATGTAAATGAAACTTTTTTTTTTCTGTAATTCGAGAGAAAATCTTCCCAAGACCTCCTGGCTTTGCTTTCAACCTATCTCTATCGAAGTTAGTTTATTCGTTACACCAACTTGAGATTGTTACACTGTAAAAATAAATGTTGTTTTTACAGTAGAATACAGCTAATTTTACAGTAACAAACTGCAAAAATTGCTAATTTTACAGTAATTAACCCATTAATGCCTAGCGTCTCTTTTTAGGGACGGTCCCGAAAAGGGTCTGAATTTCCCCAAAATGAACATTTCAACCAAATAATGGTGTTCAATGAGTTCCTTGGTATTGTTTTAATTCGTTATTGACAGATTGCTGTACATAACCATTGTAAAGTGCGTTCTGTAGCAGTTTTAATATGATCTTGACCAAAAATGACATCGTTCTCAATCTCAAGCAAAAAAGCTAAGTTTTCAAAGTTATTCCCAGCTTCCCAGTTTATGTTAATTGCTGGTTTTATTTCTTCTTATAAAATGTCTTTTTAAATATTATATCGTTGGCAGATAATTTTTTTAGTAAACAAAGTATGTACCCTCTGGGGTCTATCGTAACTTTTAAGGGACGATTTTTCTTTCCTTAATAAAAAAATTATTTTTTACATGATATTTTTTTAATTATTTTTCCTGTCCATTAAACACTGTTTGTAACCAGTATACAAAATATCTTTGGGGAAAAAAATGTCAGGCATAATGGGTTAACTGTAAAGTTGCTAATTTTACAGTGATATGAGCGATTCCATACCAAATCACCGAAAAAAAAAAAGTTGGTCGCACGACCGACTCGGATTTTTGTTTTAATTTGGTACACAGATTGATGGTATAGAGGTATGAAAAAGCCCAAAAGGAAAGTTACCTGCTCCACTTATTTTCTGAGATACATGCCCTCAAAGTTTGTCCGCCACGTCAAAATACTAAAAAAATGATGTCATTTAATTACTTTTTATAAAAAATCGTACTCATGCAAAATAAAAGTGTTAGATATCTATGGAAACTAGTTACTCCAGGCATTCTGAAAAAAAATACTAGAACGTTCATAATGAAAATTGCCAAAGTACATGGCTCTTTGAAGTTGTCACCACAAAAACTTGATTTTGCAGATTTTGCTAAAATTCAGGCATTTATTACAAAAAAAGGCAAACAAAACCAAAGGTTTTCTCACTTTCTGGTAGTGTACAGGTTCTCCCTGTAAATTGCTACGCAATAAATTTTTTGGGTTTCTCACTCCTTCTTGGAAATATTTTAGCTTAAAGATAAGCCGTAAGGCAAAAAATGCGTTTTTGGCCATCTTGGCAGCCATTTTTCTCATAAAGGGGGAGCAGTAGAAACTTTCATTTTTTTTAAACAAGCCACTGATATGTTAGCTATTCACAGGAAAAGAGTTTACTTTTGGTTATTTCTCCTATTAAGAGATATCATGCTGACAGTATATGCATGTTTTTCGCGACGACCATATGCTTTTGTCCCCCCTCTCATGGACTTAAAATTAATTAAACCAAAAAATAATGATATATTTATTAGCTGTATTATCTACCCAATATGTCATGAAATTTAATTTATTAAATCATTGAACAATAAATTAGATAATTGATGAAAAAAAGAAAAAGTATTTCTCTGATGCCTGAGCATTATGCATTCATAATTAAAAAGCACTAAATACTTTCTTGAGAAATTAATTAACATGAATGAGCTCTAAATATTTATATTATAAGCAATACCCAATCTTGTGATTGGGATACTCCTGCTTTTAATTGAAGAATTTCTTGAATATCACAAGAATATCAGGAAAATAAATGAGGTCTTTTCGTTTGATGTAGGATATTTTATGACAAATTTCATTTGATGGGCTACTAACTGAGCATGGTGATAAAGAGCTATTAATTTCAGCATCGAATTCCATTTTACCTTATTAACAGTTAAATATTTACAAAACAATTAAATAAATAATTTAATATAAAGCCATGCTTGAAGAATTAAAATTAGTGCAACTAATTTATTCCCATACTGATCTTTACAAAATTGACATGCGTTGAGCACTGATAGGAACTGACAAGAAAAAGTTTACTCACTAAAATATTAGTTCACAGATACTATAAAGCATACATTCTATTTTCCACAAAATAATACTGCAACAAAGAACAAGAGTATCCTCCTGTTTATAGCCATCAATCAGGAACATCCAATCACAAGATTGGGTATTGCCTATGAGATAAATATTCGAAGCTCCTTTATTTTAATTGATTTTTCAAGAAATTCTTTAGTACCTACCCCTTTATACCCTTGTTCTTTGTTGCAGTATTATTTTGTAGAAAATAGAATGTACGCTTTATAGTATCTGTGAACTAGTATTTTAGTGAGTAAACTTATTCTTGTCAGTTCTTATCAGTGCTCAAAACACATGTCAGTTTTGTAAAGATCAGTAAGGAAATAAATTAGTTGCACTAATTTTAATTCTTCAAGCATGGCTTTATATTAAATTATTTATTTAATTATTTTATAAATATTTAACTGTTAATAAGGTAAAATGGAATTCGATGCTGAAATTAATAGCTCTTTATCACCATGCTCAGTTAGTAGACCATCAAATGAAATTTGTCATAAAGTATCCTACATCAAACGAAAAGACCTCATTTACTTTCCCGATATTCATGTGATATTCTAGAAATTCTTCAATTAAAAACAGGAGTATCCCAATAACAAGATTGGGTATTGCTTATAATATAACTATTTAGAGCTCATTTATGTTAATTTATTTCTCAAGAAAGTATTTAGTGCTTTATAATTATGAATGCATAATGCTCAGGCATTAGAGAAATACTTTTTCTTGTTTTCATCGATTATCTAATTTATTGTTCAATGATTTAATAAATTAAATTTCATGACATATTGAGTAGATAATACAGCTAATAATAAATACATAATTATTTTTTGGTTTAATTAATTTTAAGTCTATGAGAGGGGGAACAAAAGCATATGGTCGTCGCGAAAAACATGCATATACTGTCAGCAGGATATCTCTTAATAACCAAAAGTAGAGAATATATAAAGAGAAATAACCAAAAGTAAACTCTTTTCCTGTGAATAGCTAACATATCAGTGACTTGTTTAAAAAAAAATTAAAGTTTCTACTGCTCCCCCTTTATGAGAAAAATGGCTGCCAAGATGGCCAAAAACGCATTTTTTGCCTTATGGCTTATTTTTAAGCTAAAATATTTCCAAGAAGGAGTGAGAAACCCAAAAAATTTATTGCGTAGCAATTTACAGGGAGGACCTGTACACTACCAGAAAGTGAGAAAACCTTTGGTTTTGTTTGCCTTTTTTTGTAATAAATGCCTGAATTTTAGCAAAATCTGCAAAATCAAGTTTTTGTGGTGACAACTTCAAAGAGCCCTGTACCTTGGCAATTTTAATTATGAACGTTCTAGTATTTTTTTTTTCAGAATGCCTGGAGTAACTAGTTTCCATAGATATCTAACACTTTTATTTTGCATGAGTACGATTTTTTATAAAAAATGATTAAATAACATCACTTTTTTAGTATTTTGACGTGGCGGACAAACTTTGAGGGCATGTATCTCAGAAAATAAGTGGAGCAGGTAACTTTCCTTTTGGGCTTTTTCATACCTCTATACCATCAATCTGTGTACCAAATTAAAAAAAAATCCGAGTCGGTCGTGCGACCCCCATTCGGTGATTTGGTATGGAATCGCTCATATATAGTTTATTTCCGTGTATTTTGCAGTTTTAAACTGGAACCTCTGCTGCCAGCATTATTATACTGTTGTTTTTACAGTATAATACAGCTAATTTTGTGGTAAGAAACTGTAAAATTGCTGCTTTACAGTAATAAGTTGTAAAATTGCTTGTTTTATAGTTTATTACTGTGCATTTTACAGCGTTAAACTGCAACCTCTGATGCCAGCATTATACTGTAAAAACAACACTTTATTGATTGCAGTGTATCAGGTCATGTAAATAACAGTACTGTAGACGTTCATCAACGTCATTTCAAATAAGATTTTTTTTTATTCCACTACGCGACATTACTTTACTAGCCTAGTTTTTCGAGTTAATCAGTTTTGGCTTCTTTCTGCAGCACTGAACAGCCCTTTCTCCGAGTATCTTTGACTAGTTCTTACTCCGTATATAACTCTTCATTATTCTGTTTCATATTGAGTGAATTACGTTGATTAATAACTTTTAATTTCGAACAAATTGCCTCACATTAAACTTTCAAGACTCCATCCTTCTAACCTATTTTAGCCATTTGACGGATAACGTTTCAGATATACAGGGTGTCCACTCCAATCGTGGACCAATAGCTAATTTCTAAACCGTTAGAGATAAGCATATAGTTCATTTAGGAAAAAATCTCTCAATTACGAAAGGAATTTTGGGTCTATTCAATGTTTTTCAAAAAATCAAATTTTGAAAGAGTTACGAAATTTAGATTTTTATACAGCCCCCCCGTCCTATCAATCATATTTAACAAAACATTCTTGACACTGTAACGTTTAAAACTAAAAAAAAATCACTCTTCTACCACAAAAATTGACAGAGTTATGACGTTTTGAAAAATCAAGATTTTGCATTATTTCATGACGTCATCGAGAGATCGCTTAAGGGACCGTATGCGAAATCCTTCAAAATCTTGATTTTTCAAAACGTCATAACTCGGTCAATTTTTGTGGTAGAAGAGTGATTTTTTTTTAGTTTTAAACGTTACAGTGTCAAGAATGTTTTACTAAATATGATTGATAGGACTGGGGGGCTGTATAAAAATCTAAATTTCGTAACTCTGTCAAAATTTGATTTTTTGAAAAACATTGAATAGACCCAAAATTCCTTTCGTAATTTAGAGATTTTTTCCTAAATGAACTATATGCTTATCTCTAACGGTTAAGAAATTAGCTATTGGTCCACGATTGGAGTGGACACCCTGTATATTAATCCACCTTTCTTTACATGCGCAACATAACTTTTCCTCAAGTTTGACACTTTTTATTTATCAAGAAGTAAGTTACGGCCCCTAAGCCTAGGCTAAGGTAGAAATACTTACAATACACCGCGCATGGCATAAAAGAGTTGGCAGTGTATTGCATGTACCGTTTATTTCTTTAATGACGTTTCCCCCTAGAAGATATGTAAGCACAAATATTGGTTTCGAACATTTCCTCAGATTGCAAAATTTCAAAAATTCAGACTCTTAGCATGCCTTAACTATTGGGACATTTCAAAAGTAAACAATGTTTTTTGTTTTAAATTTTTGAGACAAATACAAAGAAAAAGCCTCCACATTGCCTAAATTTCGAAATAAACACTGTTGAATATCACCACAAACCAGCAGTGAGCGAGCATTTTTGTTTCAAATATATTTCTTTCCTTCTTCTTCATTCCGAAACAACACCAGAGAACCGTTGCCATTGCGGAAAAGGAAAAGACAAAC
Source organism: Uloborus plumipes (assembly GCA_038373865.1). NCBI lineage: Eukaryota > Metazoa > Arthropoda > Arachnida > Araneae > Uloboridae > Uloborus > Uloborus plumipes. Next base: position 56,342 of record JAXGGA010003444.1, read on the forward strand.
GAAAATAGCTCAATGGGGGAAAAACATCTTTCCACGGCTTTCTCCATTCTGACCAGCGGTCATCCATCTTGAAGCTCGACCGCCGGATGTTTCTACACAACTTGCAGATAACGCTCTACCTCTTTTCATTTCACATCACGACCGATGTTCCTTTTTTCGTTATTATTTTTTTTTATCCCCGCGCAGCATTTATTTATTTATTTGAATTCCGTTCGATGGCAACGCGGCTGTGTTTCTGGGTGGCGCTGGCAATAGGCGCGCTCGGGCCTTCATAAATATCCAGTGTGCGAATAAATCAGCTTCAGCATTTATCAGGAAAGCCATTATTGTTAATCACGGCGGACAGCTTAAATATTGAGTGAGGCGGCGCCTTAAATTATTGCGATGTGGTTGTGTCGCACATGAGCGCGCGCGCATCTCTGGTCGTGCACGTGTTTTTCGGTGTTTAGTTCCCGTTTTTGCTGTTACACCGAAATGTAAAATTAACTTCACAAAAAATTCGATGTTAACTGTTGAAACCATTTTTAATACGCTTTGATTAGTTGCTCTTGTGGGTTTGTTTGTTTGTATGTATGTTTGTAGCTCTGAATAAAAGAAAATTTCACGTTCTTTGCAAATATAAAAGTAATGCATGTAATACTATTATTAATCCAAAGGCTAAACTATATCACATGTTGCTGTATTATTTCATGTAAACTTAGCGGATATTCAATAGTTTTGAAAATCAGAGGGAAATCAGTTAGAGTATCATGAAAATATAGTTTAGCCTTTAGTATTAATGATAGTATGAAGTATATTGCTTTTATATTTGTAAAGAACGTGACTTTTATCCTTTAAAAATTAACTCTTAATGCGTATTTTTTAGTTTTTTTAAACTATAATTTAGATTATTTTTTTTCTTCTTCTTTTTTCGAATGAAAGGTTTGGGTTGAGTAAAATGAATTTGTCGAGTTTTTAGTCAAGAAATAATTTTTGAATTTAATTGATTTGAAAACTATCTTTATGAAGTACTCTCTTTCAGATTTGTATGATGCTTGTATACTTTGGGGGGTTTTCTGTCTTAGTACGCGTAAACTAGACTACTGCATAACTCATTTGAAACAGACTCATTTACAAACTTATTTGCTTAAAAAGCAGATCAATTTCTAACACAAAATGCTGATTAAAATGTTTTGAAAAGTTTAAAAAGTAGTTGATTTAAGAGATGTGATCAGAAATTTCAATGAATCCAAGATTTAAATATTGCTGTAAAGTACTCGCATATAATGACTAGAATGTTTTACTGTTTCCATTAGAAAATATTTTTATCAAGGTATACATTTTATCCATCACCAAACATTTGCTTTTGAACATAGAACAGTTCATTAAAAAAAAAAGAGCTTAAGTAAATGAAATGAAATAAATGAAAACACAAATAAATAAGAGTAAAAAATTGGTATGTCATCCTTTCCATGACTATCGCGAATTTTATGGCAAATTCTGTTTCAAGGCATTGCTTTTGTACACAGATAGTGAGAAATATAACTTATAATCTAGATTCGAATTGCTTTGTCCTTCTGTATTTTTAAAAAAAATACATAGTATGTGTTTGAAGTAGGCAAGTGAATCTAACAGTCTACTATACGCAATGATTAGCTTTAAAAAAAAGTTCATGTTTTAAGAGGATTACATACACATTTGAAACTTCATTACCAGAAGTTTTGAAATTTATTAACATTTGCGAGTTAATTTGCTTCTGCGAATTTTGCTATTAATTGTCTAAAAATATTCTCACCAATAATGAGAAAATATACTTTATCATGTGTTTAAGTACTTAATTAGTATATTTATGTGTTTTTAAAAAAGTTATAATTAGAAAAGCATCAATTAGTTCATAAACCATTTTTTAATAGCTGAGCATCATTTGTTTTCCTTTAATATACTTTAGAATCAAGTTATAAATGCAATTATTGATGTATTCACATTCTTCACTGTTATAATAATTAACTTAATCTTTTTCCTTTTCTTATAGGTAAGTAACGCAATTGTGGTGACTACTATATTTATGATAAGAGCTATTTGCATTGGTGAGTTAGATTTTTGATGGTATTTAATCTAAATCGTAGCATTATGAATTCATATTACGATTTTATATCTGGTCTTTAAAATTTTGTAATATATTTAGTATCACGCATAGGCATAATACACTGAAGTGACAAAAGTCATGGGATAGCAATATGCAAATTTTCAGATGGCAGTAGCATCGCATAGAACAGGTATAAATGCGCAGTGCTTTTACAGAGCTTTCATTTCTGTTCAAGTTATTCATGTGAAGAGGTTTTAACGTGATGATGACCGCACGACGTGAATTAACAGACTTTGAACGCGGAATGTTAGTTGGAGCTAGACGCATGGGTCATGCCATTTCGGAAATCGTTAGAGAATTCAACATTCCCAGATCCACTGTGTCAAGAGTGTGCCGAGAGTATGAAATTTCAGGCATAACATCCCACCATGGACAGCGCAGTGGTCGACCGCCTGCACTTAAAGATCGAGACCGGCGACGTCTGCAAAGAGTCGTAAATTCTAACAGACAAGCAACACTGCGTCAAATCACCGTAGAAATCAATGTGGGACGTACAATGGACGTGTCTGCTAGAACTGTGCGGAGAAATTTGGATTTCTTGGGCTATTCCAGCAGAAGACCGACTCGAGTGCCTTTACTGACAGAACGACATCGCTTGCAGCGACTCTCGTGGGCACGTGAGCATATCGGTTGGTCCCTAGATGAATGGAAAACCGTGGCCTGGTCCGATGAGTCACGATTTCAGCTGGTAAGAGCCGATGGTAGGGTTCGAGTGTGGCGCAGACCCCACGAAGCCATGGACCCAAACTGTCAGCAAGGCACTGTTCAAGCTGGTGGTGGCTCCGTAATGGTGTGGGCTGTTTTTTCATGGCATGGACTTGGTCCTCTAGTGCGACTGGACCGAACATTGACTGGAAATGCTTATGTGCAGCTACTTGGAGATCACTTGCAGCCATTCATGGACTTCATGTACCCAAACAACGATGGGATTTTTATGGATGACAATGCGCCATGTCACCGGGCCACAACTGTTCGCAATTGGTTTGAAGAAAATTCTGGACAATTCCAACGAATGATTTGGCCACCTAGATCGCCCGACATGAATCCCATTGAGCATTTATGGGACACCATCGAGAGGTCTGTTCGTGCCCAAAATCCTGCCCCATCAACGCTTTCACAATTATGGACGTCTATCGAGACAGCATGGCTCAATATTCCTGCAGAAGACTTCCAACGACTTGTTGAGTCCATGCCACGTCGAGTTGTTGCACTTCGCCGGGCAAAAGGAGGGCCGACACGATATTAAGAGGTATCCCATGACTTTTGTCACTTCAGTGTATATCTTTCTTTATTGCGTTAAAACTCAGCAAAGTTCATAGAAAGTTGCGTTTGTTAATAATGTGATAAAAAAATTAAACAAAAAGTTCTATTAATATTTTAGATCATTTTCTATTAAAAACATACCACACCTGTTTGGTAGCATACAGGGATATTTAGGCTTACGTGACTATTTTTCTTTTACTCTTCTTAAGGTTTTTACTTTTTTTTTTTTTTGTTCCAAAATCATCTTTTAAACTCCAAAAGTAGTTGTACGATCGGTGGTTGTTTCTAAACTTTGCTCAAGATAAGAAACTAAGGCACCAAAGAAATGTCACAAAAATGGTAAACAAGTGCTAAACAAGTGTATATATAGATTATTTTTAACGCATGTAACAAATAATTGCCAATTGCAAAGAATTTAAGTAAAAAGTGCTCCTTTTTTATTAAAAACTTGTAATTACTTTTATTTCTCAATGTGTCAGTGTTAAAACTAATTAATAATTGTAAACTAAAAATATGTATTGTGCACAGTTATCAAACAAATGCGCCTATGAGTAAAAGTATTTCAAAACTACGAAACCGTACTCGCTAATGAAAGGACTGAATGTCTGGGAATTAACAGAGAACAGACTTATTTAACAGAATACTTAGAAATATAAATGAAATCAGTAACCCATCTATTTCTAAACAAAAATGTGAAAAACCATTTATGCTACTTTTTTCAAGAACAATATTTTATAGGACTCTTCGTGTCCTCTTTTCTTGTCATTGCGACTTGTTATTAAGTGAAAGAAGATGATTCGGGTTTATGACCCAAAACTGTTAGTTTTCTTCCTACCTTAACGAAAGAAACAATGTCAAAACACCACCAACATCTCACTGAATGATTCTTCTCGAAAGGTTTATGCAGACCACTGGAGTGGCTAAAATGATATGACGCCTGCAGGGGTCAATCGCTCGGAATATTACCGCTACAATGTCCCACCCAAAAAGCCCAAACCGAAGAAGAAAAAAAAGAACCAACATGTTAAGAGCATGTTCATTTATATTCACGATGTTTTCGGCATCTTTTGCCCGACTTAGTTGATGCAGATGGTTCGTGGCCGGGACATTAGGGACTTGATTCATTGTTGCAAAATGAGATAACCTTGTTATCAGATGCAACCTTGTTCGCATTTCATTTGTCACTTAACGGCCCCTCTGAATCTGAGGTTCTTTCTTTTTTTTTTTCCATCCTCTTGATGCTATCTTTCTGGCTGACTTCACGAAAAGCCGAAGGGACTTGTGCTCATCCTAGCTGCTCATGTTCCATGATAAAATAGACCTGAATGTAAGCGATAGTGATTTCGGACAGTAAATGGGGCTATCTGGGACACGATGTCCACAGTAAAGCAATCAAAATAGTGGAAAGAAACTTTCGGAAAGTTGTTTTGATTTTTTTAGATTGGAGCAAGTGTGAAATAGTAGTTTTATTTTAACCTACACGTAGGTGTGAGTTTTGAGGAGATTTAAGGGCATGCACAAAGACCTTTGTATCAATTCTTGTTTTTTGCATTTCACGTTTTTTGCTTTTTTTTTTTTTGCATTTCATGGTTTTGTTTCACAAATGTTAACCTAGTTTAAACTAATTGTGGAGAATATTGAGATGCATTTTTTTTTTTTTTTTTTGAAATCGCACACTGAACTGTTGAAAAAGTCTTAAGTATGATGTGAAGTGAAAAAATAAAATTATAAATTAAGAATTTTGAATGAGTATGGAAAATTATGTTCAAAAACTAAGTATAAAATTTTGCAAAAAATTAGAATTTCTGTTAGAAATAAAACAGTCGAAATTCAAGTAATTTTACTTGTTTTATTTTACAAGACATAACGTTACTAACCTTTTTTAATGTCACCAACTTTACTATTATTTTTCAAGTTATCGCACCCGTAAAACACGTACTTCCGTCAGATAAATCTTTAACGTATCGACTAGTACTTAGCTTTAAAAGATTTTACGGTGTTTCTTTACAAAACATAATTTTACTGCCATTTTTCAATTTGCCTAACCCATTAAGCACGTAATTCCAATAGATTAATCTTAGCGTACGTACTTACTAGTTTGTTTGTGTTGGATGATTTTATGTGTTCCTTAACAAGACATAACTTAACTACCATTTTTTAATTAGTCGCACCGTTAAACACGTACTCCTTTTAGATAAATCTTTAACTGGGCGAAATAAATCCAAATGCGATCTAAGCATCTATTAGCCTAATCTGCTTGTGCCCATCAGATTTGACTCTTTCGGTATTAAAATAACTCAGCACGGCTCTCAGGACGTGCATTTACACAGCGCGAAATCAATGTACGCCCGCTCGTCAGACCGTTACAGCACTTTCTGATCCCCTCCTTTACATATCCTCGACCAAATTTTCGTCCGGACACAACGTCGTCTTCTTCCCAAAATTACCCTGCCATTTTCATTATCCGGCTTCGGCCCTTCGCTTTTCCTGATAGATGTCCGGGAATAGACTCGGGAATTGGAATCGCTTGGGGGGATCGGGGGGTTGGGGATGGAGGGGGTAATGGCTGAGGGTTTCGGGATCGCGTCCATCGCGCTTGGTGCCCATGGTCGTAATTAAAGCGCTCAATGGACCATTTGCGTCATCCGGAACTTTTCCCTTCTTGTAGGGAAAATGTTGGACGAGTCTGCGGATTGATGTAACTTGTTTCGAATTAGAAAAGAAAATACCCTCGCAGATTGCCTGAATATTTTTCTGTAAAACTTATAAGCATAGTCTTGATCTTGAAAATGAGATTGCTAGCTGAAACGTCAAGTAACTTCAAATCCATTTTAAAATGTTGAATACGACTGGATTATAAAAATAAACATTTTAGTCTCGCAAATATAAATATTTCTTGCGAAATTCGAAAGAAAACCAGCCTTTTCACCATAACTGAATTTGTACCTGAGCTGGCCCATAAGTAACAGCGACAGAAATTCCCTTATTCAAGCTTTTGTCTGGACACTGCATGAAAAACTCTTTTATGAAAAGGTATTTATGCTCAGCTGCTGAGTTCGAGCAACGGAAATTTTGCTGCTGTTGCTTCCAGCTAGTACACTCATTGCAGCGTTAAGGCCCAGTTTCCTAGGAGTTAAATCGTCGATTTCTGGCGAGGCGACAGACGCCGCCGCCTTCTGCGCATGAGCCTGAGCCGCAGATTGACGTCGCTTCACGCCACGCTCCAATCAAACTGGTTGATTCCAGCGTGCGTCGCGTCCGGCGTCGGCGACGATTCTAGGAAACCAAGCCTTTAGCGAGGCTAAACAATGTAGAGCGAAGGCGTTTTGTTTTGTCATGATAGCAATTGTTATGCATAACGAAAATTGGATCCGGGCTGTTCATATAGAATTTTTTCTTTCGACCCAGGTAGTACGACAGTTTAACCACAGATTTCTTTTCCATTGAAAAGAGAAGGTATAAACTGTTGTACCAGACGTATGAAACCTTGAAAAAATCCCCGGCTCCAAAAGGTTCGAGTGAAAATTTCAACCGCATCCCCTAAACTAGATGAGACTTATGGTACAACATATGTACCACCCGGTTCCTAAAGGTTAAAGAAAAAAAAATCTTCCTTATATTACGTGTACTGTTAAAACTACAGGTTGTACTGTTGTACAAGGGAACTTTCAGAGTGAAACGTTGTCGCATCAGCGGAGCCCCTTGAAGGGTGCCACTTGACTCTCTATGGCACCCTTGGAGTGCCATGGCGCACACATGGGTTAACATGAGCCACCCATAGGGTACCACATGGAGCCAAATGGTATCCTATGGCACCCTTGAAGGTATCCATGGCGCACCCATGGGGTAACATGAGCCACCCATAGGGTACCACATGGAGCCAAATGGTATCCTATGGCACCCTTGAAGGTATCCATGGCGCACACATGGGTTAACATGAGCCACCCATAGGGTACCACATGGAGCCAAATGGTATCCTATGGCACCCTTGAAGGTATCCATGGCGCACCCATGGGGTAACATGAGCCACCCATAGGGTACCACATGGAGCCAAATGGTATCCTATGGCACCCTTGAAGGTATCCATGGCGCACCCATGGGGTAACATGAGCCACCCATAGGGTACCACATGGAGCCAAATGGCACCCTATGGCACCCTTGAAGGTGCCATGCTCACACATGGGGTAACATGAGCCACCCATAGGGTATCACATGGAGCCAAATGGCACCCTATGGCACCCTTGAAGGTGCCATGGCGCACCCATGGGGTAACATGAGCCACCCATAGGGTATCACATGGAACCAAATGGCACCCTATGGCACCCTTGAAGGTGCCATGGCGCACCCATGGGGTAACATGAGCCACCCATAGGGTACCACATGGAGCCAAATGGCACCTTCAAGGGTGCCATAGGGAGTCAAGTGTTACCCTTCAGGGGGTGTCGCTGCTGCTACAACGTTTCATCCTTAAAGGTACCTAGTGTAACCTATAGTTTCAACAGTGGGTTTTAGTTCAATTTGTGTAGATTTCACTATTATGAAGAATCACGTGAAGCTATTTTAAAAAACGTTATTTTGAAAGCGTTCTTCGGGGAAATTTATTTACCAGTGAGAATTACTCCGTGTTTTATTTTTTTAACTGTGCAATTTCTATAAATACGTTGTGATAACAAATAAAGTTATTTTGTTAACTTCACGTTCTAAATAAAATTTAGTGCAGCTATTTTTCATCTTTAGATTAGAACAAAAATTAGAAGAAAATCATGAGCTTTTGTACGTGTTTGTTTCGAGCTAATTTATTTAAACTTATCCATACAGCACGGTTTGAAAAAAAATGGAAATTTGGGCAGAGTGATTTAAATCATGTTTTAGTGAAACATAAACAGCGTGTATTAAAATTATTTATGAGTGCGCAGCAATTAGTAGAAAAAATTCAATAACTTAACCTTTCCTTTTTTAAGATAGGTTTTTTTTCTCTTAGAAGGACAGTATTATACATTTTTGGCACATATTTACTGCGTGATACTTTCATTGAACTTGGTAAATGAACTTTTAATTAAGGTTCCGGCTCTCAGAAGAAACGCCAAAATGGGTTGTAAAAAATAAAAATGATTTTATTGAGAATTCATTTGCTATTTGGCAATTTGTTTCATATACAATTTGCACATTATATTGAATTTCACGAAAAGTGCCTCTCAATTATGAAATTGCTTGCAAATTAATAATGAGAGGTACATGGATGCATTTTAATTCTCATGGTCGCGAAAGGATTAACATTCAACTAGAGAAGACATTTACCTTATTTACGAAGAACTGCTGAATGATCTGAAAAGCTTTACCTTCCACCGAATTTCTGTCTAATTAATCTCCATGCAATATTCCTGTACGCTATAAATTATTCAGAGCCATCTCTTCCGGAATCAACTTGTGATATATCCCCGAAGTTAATAACAGCGGGAAGGCTTTCTCGAATGAACTGACGATTTTCGGACAAGTTGGATGAACTCCGGCACAAGATACAAAACGGCAGACCTCTGACCTTGCCCAATTACACAAAATGCATCCGTTCTCAAACTATCTTACGAAATAAATTATTCACCATGGAACTTTCTCACAGTGCTCATCTGCAGGGTTGCCAGACGTCCAGGATTTCAAGGGACTGTCCCGTTTTTTGAAAAACTGTCCCGCATCCCCGGGAGCCTTGATACGGGACGGTATTAAAGTCCCGCACTCTTGCTGGGGAGAAAAAAAGTGAAACAACAAATTTGAAATAGAGTGATAAAAAAATTGGTTGAATGATGATATTTTTCTGTTCTGAAATGTAATCATCTTAGTCTGATGTTCAGCTAAAGCAGAAATCATTGTGACAATCCATTTAACAAAGATGTAGTTCATTGTAAAAGTGGTATAGCTCTTTGTAAATGACTTTATTGTACCTTATTTTTGGAAAAGGGGGTCAATAGCAGAGACACGCGAACTTTCACAATATTTAGTGTTAAAACTTTTAACACTAATATTCATGAAGTAAAATAACTATGCAATGGTAACAAATAAAATTTCTATTCATAAGTTCGTTGTATATTGAGCATGAATACATTTGTGACAAAAGTTTGATGTTAAAGTCAAGGTTGTAAAAATTCGACGTTTAGACTTCATCTCCCCCCCCCCTCCCGAAGCCTGTCCCGTATTTACAGTTCTTATACCTGGCAACCCTGCTCATCTGTATGTTGCGTCGTTTATAACTTCTTGCCTCGAATTTGCGGAAGAAAGAAAGAGAGAGAAGAAAGTGTGGAGCATTCCTCAGCGGGACACCTTTTCAATCCTTGTTAGCGGATGATGCAGTGGCACCCAATTCCCGCCTTTTTTTTTGCGGCATCACTTCAATCGAAATGCCAGCGCGTCGTCTTTTATGGCCAATCTTCCCGCGCGAAGGACTGATTGCGCCCAATAATCACCTGCAGCGCGGGAAAAGAACCTAATCACGTGTACTCTTCCTGATTTATAGGGGCCCTGGGAGAGTGGAGAGAGAAGTCTTATTGAAAATGTAAGCTTCTGCCGGGTATTGGAGTCTTTGTCTCTCTCCAGGTAGAGTGGGGAAAACCACTGCCAATAGGGAGATTGATTAAACTAATTTTGACGAAGCAATTTCCCTCATTGCTTAAAGCAAATGATTTTGTCACTTTGGTCGTCTTTTTATGGCATTTATCTCGTAACGTTGTTTAGCCGTTCGCAGCCGTTTTTTTTTTTTTGCATGAAATACCGGAAGCTTCGAAAATAAAACATATGACAAGTTTTCCTCACTTAGTTCCCTCCTTTTGTTTTAATTAATTAATTATTTATTTGAACCACACCAGTTATTACCGTACCTGGCCTGATGACAGGCCCGTCATTTCGAGATTTTTCAGGGGGGGGGGTCAAAGTGTGCAAACACAATGCAATTTCTTTGGAAAACATCAAAAACCACGCCCACTTATAGGTAGATACACTGATTTCTCAAAGCCAGAGGGGGCAATTGCTCCGCCCTGACGTGTCTGCCCGGTGAAGGTTTTACCGGATATAGTGACTGGGAGGAAAAGAAAAATTAATGAACGACCAAGCGCCCGCTGGGAAACGTATAGTAAATTACTGAGCATTACTTTACATGAAAAAATATACAAATATTTAAAAAAGTTTTAATTTTTACGAAAACATTTTTAAAAAAAAAATGAAAAATAAGCAGGTGAAAATGAGTGAAATATGCTGGAAGAGACTGAAATGGTTAAAAATGAATTATGTAGCAGGCACTAATGTTTCTTTTGAAGTTGTTAGGCGTTTGTTTTAATTATCATTGTATTATGTTTCGTTATTGAAAGTTTAGACTGTTGTAAAAATATTTTCTTATATAGCATTTCATAAAACAAAATTTCTACGCCACCAATCCTTCAAAAGCCTCAAAGAAAGAAACGGAACAAAAATACTACTAGCGCATAATAGATAGGTCCCAACAACATATTTCTACAAGCTATTACTAGTCTCTGTGAGTTGAGTAGCCTGGAATCTTATTAATATTAAAGCAAACAATGTGCGCCTATTTCCTTCTTTTGTGTTAATACTTTATCATTTTATTTGTCGTAACACATACCTACTTGTTATTAACAATAAACAGTATTGTTCGTGAATTCTACGACAATGCATCCGTTTCGTCGAATCATTATTAAAAAATCGTACCATGTGATACATTTATTACAGTACTTACTTGAAATAAAATTTTAATGGATTGTTTCTTTTTTCTTTTCTTTCTTCTTCTTTTTTTATATGCATTTTCAAATTCTAATTACCAAACTAGGAAATTTACTTGGAACCAGATTTTGCTTTGGATTGAAGTTAGAAGTGTTTTATTTCCCTAGACAAACCTTGCAAGAATTTAATCAGGGAGTAAATATTGAGTTCAATTTTTAATTAATGCTTGCCAGGTACTTTAAAAACAGTTGCTTTATACAAAGCGAGTAAAAGAAGAAAGAGGTCTTAGCTGGCATGGAGAATAGAGTTCATGGATTATCTGCAATACATTAACTCATAAAAATTACATACGTTTCTTCTTTTTCGCCTGTTGATAGTTGCATGAATTTTAACCGTAAATATTGAGGTTTTTAAAGACTATTTTTATCAGCAACCAGAACGTTGACTGCAAGTATTTAATGTGTGAAAGTTGTAATTTATTTTTTATCAACAGAAATCTTCAGTTTTTCGTTTTTTTACCCCTGCATAAAGGGAAGAATGGAAAGACATTGTATGAGTGTGAGTGTTAAGTATAAGGTGGCACGGCATTACCCAACTGGTAATTTTGCAAATAGTGCTATAAGTGGAAAACAGTTTAATGTTAAAAACTTGGAAAGAATTTTGAGCTCCGATAGCGAGAATATTTTTTGAAAAACTTAAAATTACATAACTTTTTCTGAAGAAAGTAAACATTACACTTTAATTATATAAAATATTGTCAAGTTATATACTGTACAAGTTGTATACTGTATACATGATATACTCATCATTGGTCTTTTAAAATGTATGGTTTTATTCATTTATTTACTTTTCAGTCAAAAGAGGTTTTTGAGACTTAACTTTCCACTAGTATGTCAGTAGCATTTATTGCATAAATTTGACGTATAATAGTTTGAAAAGTAGAACCTTGATGTTCACTTTCGAAGTGTAAAGTATTCTTCTTGTCCAAGAAACTTTCTTTAACGATCTGTCTTAAACTTATAGAGCCTTCAAAAAGTGCCATCAAATTCAGTTCTTCGGTTAAAAACTGTTTTGTGAGTTCCCATTTTTTTAAAAAACCGAACAGCAATTCTCTTCGCTTCACTTCGCTTGTCGTCGAGGGAAATTCTTACATTGCACTTTTTTTCTCTCCCTTCTCACGCCAAGGGTGATGGCTAAGATATGACTCCGATTCGGTATTTGGATTGAATTGCTAGCTTTTACGAGGCGATCAAACGGCTCGGGGAAGGGGCGAGATCTCCCAAAACAATCCTCCGTCCAGCCTCAACGCATCTATACAAGAAGTGGTCAGGGGCGAACAAAAAGAAAAAAAAAAGGAAAAACAAAACAAGAGTGGTGGCAATGGGATAGGCGGCATTACGCCATCCGGCCGATTGAAATTGCTGGTTTTTTGCCATCCCTGGTGGAATTCATAGGACATGCATCGACTTGAAGCGGATATAAAATTGATGGATTGGCTCCAGAAAACGATCTCTTCCCAACCTCTTTTCTGTCCTTTTTTTTTTCCTTCTTGTGGGGGTGTAGTTTAGATGTTAGGCTGCACCTGAAAACGGATTTCGACATCCATTAAAGAAAGGGGCTCCGGAATGGTTGATAGGTGGGGTCAGGAGGATTGACCACCGGGGATCTGTTACCTTCTCGTAAAAATGAAGTAATGGGTTGAGGAGAAGAAGGAAAAGGGATTTGGCGTTTATTTTTGTCAGGTTTTCTGGAAATGGCCGCCGGTTTTAAGTTTATCGGGAGGGATTTTTTATTGTGCTGTTGGGATGTATTCCATGTGGTTGGAATTGTTTAAATTTCACGAATGATAGCAGAAAATATTTTAGCATTTTCTTAATGATGACACTGTTAGTTTAACTTTGCTATTTTAAAATTCAATGGTAACGTTTCTACTGCGCCGTTTTATTTATTAGGACAGTAGTTTGAAACAAATCCTTAATCAATAGTTTCTTTGACGAAATATTCAGCTAGACGAGGCATATTCTAAGCGTCATAATTTTCATTGTTTTTTTTAGAAATTGCTTAATGGGGCTCCGGAATGGTTGATAGGTGGGGTCAGGAGGATTGACCACCGGGGATCTGTTACCTTCTTGTAAAAATGAAGTATTGGGTTGAGGAGAAGAAGGGAAAGAGATTTTGCGGTTATTTTTGTCAGGTTTTCTGGAAATGGCCGCCGGTTTTAAGTTTATCGGGAGGGATTTTTTATTGTTCTACAGGAATGTATTCCATGTGGTTGGAATTGGTTAGAATTTGAGTATGATAACGCAAAGTGTTTAAACATTTTATGCGAGTGGTATGGCGTTTTTGATGCACCGTTTATTTATCAAGACAGTAGTTTAGCCCCTTCTCTGTTCAGGGGCGCACCGAACTAAAATTTTTGGGAGGGGAAAATATTATCAGTTTGCCGAATGAAGCTCCAATTTTACCGAATGATAAAATACAAGCATGTTCACATGTCGTACATGCATAACATTTAGTGAGAAAAAACACTAGGCACCTTTTGAAAAACAATTTTAAAATCTAAAGCGAACAAATGATTTCAATGTTACAATATTGTCTTCGAATTGCCGAATCGTCAGCGACATGTGCCGAATACGGAAATTGTTGGGATGTCACAGTGATCTCCCGTGACCTCCCATCGGGCGCTCCTGTCTCTGTTTCGGGCCTTTACTGATTAGCCCGTATGACCATACAGGCAATCTGATTTCTATTACGCAATTTCGCTTCCACTGTTTCTCAACTCTTTTCTAGTTTAACTAGGAAAATATTCGTATGAATGGTGACAGGTGTCTAGTAAAGATAGTGTGCACTCTATTGTGTTTCTATTCTGATTGTCTGGTAAATGTAAAATGAGCAAAAAATGCTGTAAAATAAGGTGACATTTTTCGGATCGAATTCTGGAAAAGACTGAAACTGTTGAAGTGTTAAAGCAACTCTCTGCCAATAGTTTATGTGTTCAGATAGATAGGACATTTTGAAAACTAATAATTGTTCATTTAGTAACTGCCTAATGGGTTTTCACTTTACCGCTCCAATTTTTTTAATAGTAATTTAAATAAAGCAATTAGACAGTATTTTCTGTGACAATATACAGCAAGATAGACAGACATGTTAGGAATACTTATATAATTTATTTGTTAGTTTAGTAATTGTACAATGGATTTGCAGACTTATAAAAAATACAATTAACACTCTCACTTTTGGTACTGTGATTATTATAATTATTTTTATTATTATTTGGAAGCACTAAAGGTGTTTTGAAGAATGGTTGTCTTAATAACGCACCGACGTTGACAAAACCCATATATATATATATATATAAAAAAATTTGTGAACATAAAATTTCATTTTCGTTACTTTTACGTCCACTTTTAAAGAATTTTGCCATTACATTGACGAAACATAGCATAAATATTCTTCATAATTCAATAATGAGTCTTGTATGTTTTTTTTTCTCAAATATGTTTAAGTAGTAACTTTTTAATTAGTATTCTTCAACCAATAACCATTAATAAAACTTTATTAAACGCAACTTAAAAATTGTTCTGTTTCTAGAAAAGGAAGAAAATGTTTTTCCTTGTGCGATACATAATTTTTTTTCTTGACAAATTTTCCATTTCCGAGTGAATCCTTAAAAAATAATGAATTTTGTTTGTTATCATTTAAAATATCCAAAATGTGCCTTTGTTATTGTAGAATTGAATCACTGCACCTATGATTTGTATACTTCATTTCAGCTCAGTTCAACTATTTTCCAAAGTATCTTAGTCGAGTTAAAAAGAAATCCACCGTTTTAATCTCTAAAATTTATTCTGCTAATTCCTCGCTGCTTTAAAAGCTTGAGAGTTTCGCAAAAAAAATTATTAAAATTACACGTGACTTAATGCAACTTTACATCCGAAAAAAAAAGGATATGCTAACAGTTTCCGCTTCAGTTCTTCCTAATTTTTCTTTTTAAATACCGCCATTTTCTTTTTTTCTCTCTCTCTTTTCGTCTTTCGGCAAAACTAAACCATTTCTGCAAGTGAAGAAATTAATTAAATTACATCAGTAGAGATGCGAGTTTTATTTTACCTACCGGTGTCTCCTCGTGTAATAATTAATTTATTAAATAATTAATTACGAGCAACTGACATCGTTTGTTTTATGCTGATGGCGGTTTTCTTCACTTCTCATCACTGTTATTGTTGTTCGTTGCTCGCAGGTTTTTTTTTTTTTTCTTTTTCTTTTTCGTGTCTTGTGGCGTAAATGTGTCTAAAGCCATGAATTAATGAGACACTCGTGTGCTGTCACAAACAGGCTGCTGCAAAGTTGAAGAAATTAAACTTCTTTTTCTATCTCATTTCATTCCGTTTAGTGCGGATGACGGTTTTTAGTTAGCCAATTAGATCCGGGAATTTTATGGCATGATACTCGTCGTTTCTTTCAAACGAATGAGCTTAACACTGGTTAATTCTATGAAAATTCGGTTGGAAATAAATTAATTCCTCATAGTTTTTGTAGATATTGTCATAACTATTGTTCTTTAAATTATGTAATTTTTACCATACAGTTTTTCCGTGCTAAAGTTCATTAAGTTCAAAAATTCTGTCTAAAATAAATGTATCTCTTACACGATCTAGACCAAAATGAATGCTACTAGCAGTAAGCAATCGTAATTTTTATTAAACGTTATGTTCGCGATCTTAATTAAAAAAAAAAAAAAAACTCTTTATGTTTTATATATGCAGAGTAAATAATCTCAATCTGTATCTAATGTAACGTTCACGCTATATTGATTTTTAAAAACCCATCTATTTGTATTAAATAATTTCAATCTGTATGCAATGTAACTTTCACACACACTTTATATATACAAAGAAGAATCGCAATTGGCAGTATTAAATTTCTCAATCTCTCCCAATTATAACCTTCACTTGATATTAAGTAGAAAAAAGTTATTAGCAGCAAACAACCTTAACGTATTGAAATAGAATCCATTTAACAAATTTCCACAGCTTGACTCAATTGTAGAATCACGTATAAACTAGCGCCAACTCCAGTCCATAAAGAACTCTTACTTTCGAAGAGTGTTGGTTAAAGAATTTTCTCTTGTAGCTCCAAAATATTTTCGTAATAAACTTATGAAAAATAATGACTTGAAATATAAGCAAAAAGAGGCTCGTTTCAAAATGTAATTACGAACGTGCATCGATATGAGTTAAGAGAAAGTAATAAACAATAGAACGTGAAAGGGAACAAAATGTATTCGTTGAAAACAGATTATGCTTCTTTAAAGATATTTCATATTTCTAGCACACGGTTTTCAAATATTGGGTTTGCATTGTTTGCTGATGACTTTTTGTGGTACACTTAATAAAAGATAAACATTAAGCAATTCATTTAAGATGATGAAATGTAAACTTATTGGAATTATTTCCTGTTACAATGAAATGATAACTTTTAAATATTTTGATTGTTTCGCGTAACAAAGATTACGTAGTATCTTAGTTCGCTAGTTGCGGATTTTCCCATTTATTTTTTGACGACCCAGATCAAGGCATATGAATATTATGTTTTTCTGTTTTTGATTAACTTAGAAATTACGATAGCGAAACAATAAAATTTTTAATAAGTGTAGCTTTTATTTTAGAAAACAAAATTGTATATTCGAAGTATTGAAAAATCTATTAGCAATGTTCCATTGTATTTCAGTTTTTGCTTTTTCATAAGAATATGCTATGTCTAAGATTAATAGTTCACTAGTTAGGCACAAACTCAGGAGAACACTCCAGTGTGAATATATGTAAGGACAAGACACTCTTTAGTATTTCCCATTACAAATTAAACTTAATTTTTCTTAATAACCACCTTGTAGTTGGTATAATTTTTTTTATTATAACAATGATTATTTACAATCAGTGACTGGCCTTTGTTTCTCCAAAAAATAAGTTATGCATTCAGACTACACTTTTTGCAGGTGCAGGAAAGAATAGTGGGGTGTACTTTCTTTTCTTTTCTTTTTGTTTGTTCGAGTTTAGTTTAATATGTCAACATTGAGTGTTTATAGAGTAGAATTTGTTGTTCTAGGCCAGAAAGAAGAAGGATAAAAGCGAAAAATTACTCAAAAGTTTACTGTGCAAAAAATACAGATTTTTGAACTTTCAAACGAAATTTTCTTTAACACTGGAAGTAGTGACATTTCTCCTTTCTTCCCTATGCTCTTCATTTATTTATTTTTTAATTTTGACGCATCGTTCACTAAATGTTACTAAAATTGCCTTTTAGTGTAAATAGCGACTGTTAAATGATGATTTTAGAATGAATTGTTTCCTTTTGTTACTAATAGTAAACTGGAAATTTTTTTCTTTCTTTTCAAAGGAACTACAAAGAAATATTTTTGAAATATAGTCTAAAGTCTAAATTGTTGTTTATACTCTGCTAAATTAGATGTTATTCCTTGTACCTGATTGTATCAGTGTTATTAAATTTTTCCTGGATTTCAAAATACCTATATGCTTCTGTCTCATTTGTCGAGAACTAAGGAATGTCATATGCATGAACAAGTGCTCTGAGATAAGGTTAAAGTCCTTGAAGAGGAAAAAAGTTATTGTGTCCTTCGAATCTATGTTTGACAACCCTTTCGTTTAGCAAACAAAACAGTGCAAATTGTTCATAAGTGCAAAGTAGTTTTTTTTTTTTTTTTTTGAATATTTTACGATATGATAATACATTTATTATCTCTCGTATTGGCAAAACTTACAGCTCATATAAAAAAGCACAAGTGATAAATGATTGGGTACAAGATGCATGTTGAAAATTATAACTTATTTTTCATTCCAATTGAACTCAATTCATAACTAAACAACCTATCTATCATTACTGATACAAAATATAACTTATAAATTACTTATTTTGCTTTTTATGAGAGGTAACTGAAACGTTTCAGCTTAAAAAAGAGCAACATTTTGCCATACCTCCATGAATAACTGATAATTTTAGCATCTGGACCCATCTCACGTCTGCGTCGCATATATTGTCGCACACCCTCAGCTAGATGAATGTCATGGATTCTCGTAAAATCCCGACTTTTGAATCCTGCTATTAGCACGAACTTCTGCTTGACACGTCGCGAGAAAGAAAAGAATTGGTATTTATGAGTGTTTCCCGGATAACCCCCCGCCGCTCAGGAATGTTTCTTATTTGCACTTTCTTCATCTTACGTGTCTCCAACGTGATAATATTTAATACATTTCGTCGTTAAGAGACCTGTTATTACCTACGCAGTGTTATATGAAATATTAATAAAAATTAGAGGTTAATGTAATGATTTGAAAATTTCTTTTGGGCTTTCTTTGTATATACCTACATAAGACACTATCAAAGATGGAAATCTGTTGAGATTCCCCGGTGAATGTCTACTCTCATTTGGAAAAATACATCGGTGAAAGCCCGAGTGTTTTGTTGTATTTTATGCATTCACCGGTGAATGTTGTCATTCCATATTTTCGTCATGTCTAACATTTATGAGAGTTGCTAGAAAAGTATCTGACTTTTTTATGCAAGCCATATGAATAGAAATCAAACTTGCTAGTAAGACCATGAACCGTTGTTAGCATGTGTGAATTTTTTCACGTCTGTCAATCGCAGCAGTTTCTGGTAAATAGATTTTGACTGAGATAGTGCCTAGGGCTCATTCCATTTTTTAAAATTCCATAGAAAATGACGTAGCACTTGGAGCAGCGCTCCTGCGTAAAATTTTGCCTGAAATTGGGAGACATATATGATGGTTTCGGCGACCATTTCCCAACATATTTATCGAACTAGATTTCGTCTCTTTAAGTGAAAACACTGACTCATGTGGTTGAGAAGACTCTTTAGGGCCCTGCTCCACATCAGCGTAAAACGCGACCGAAACCGAAGGCAGAAACCGAAAATCCGGGTACTTTCCATAGAAACGCTATGTAATCCATTTTACGTTTCTGTTTTATTTTTCTGCTTTACGTCAATGTGGAGAAGGGCCCTTACTCTCCTGATGTAGCCCCTTGCCCCTTCCGGCTGTTATTTAAACTTAAGAGGCAATTGAAAGGCACAAAGTTTCAGGCAAGAAAAGACATTATGATTGTAATGACAACTGAGATATACTCCATTCCGAAACATACCTTCTCGGAATGACCCCAACGACGGCAACAATACCAGAAGAAGTGTGGAGAGTCTCAAATGAACTAGTCTGAAGTCGTTAGGTTTCCAACCCTCCAGATTTGCCAATTTGTTTTTCAGTCAAAAGTGGATACTTTTCTAAAACACCTTGCTTTGAGGATCTACTTTTAGCACTACTACTTGTACTTCTAACTACTACTTCTTAGCATCTACTGGTGCTAAGAAATGCCATATTTGTTTGTGAACTGTTCTTTTAGAACTGTCTTTTCAACCTTATAGGTATTTCATTAAGAAAAAAAAATACGTACGACTCACGTGTGCACTGTTCAGTCACTAATCGCAATAAGCCTATATTAAGCTGACTTTTGAAAAAATAATGCGCGAATTGAAACGACTCATGTTGAATTAACTAACGTCATTTTTAAAAATATAATTGGGTCCCATTTTATATTTTAGAATCACTATTATTAAAATTACGTGAAATTTTAGCAAAGGGAGATTTTGTTAATTGGAGCAAATATTAAAATTTAATTGAACGTAATTGAAAACAAAAAGCGTCATCTTTATTACGCTCTTTTGAACAACCAATAAGAACGGAAAGTTAAACACGTTAGAAAAAAACAAAAGAAACGAAAAGAATCAACAAATCACCTTGATGGAAACCTACTTCCATTACAAAACAGATTTAGCATGCAAACGGCACCATTAAAAAACAAAATTACGAATTTACTTCTTCATCTGTTTAAAAACAGACTTTCCTCTGAAAAACCTTTCCGAGTGGAAGGGATCATTTTTCAAACCGAATGGCCGCCGTTGTCGATTGAGTCGTTAATTTGGCGGAACGTCAGACCGAAGATTTAACCACGCAGTCAGAAAAATGGAAGCCAAAGGGTCGGAAAGTGTTAACCTCCGAACAAGCCCCACGTCACACCCTTGTTTACGATTCGGAAACTCAAGCGTCCAACCGTAAACTGTGTGCGATGTCGCGGTATGTGGTATCACTTTGAAATATTGAAATGGGCACAAATGTCTGGCCGTGGAACGAGTTCGAGATATTTTGCTGTCTGGCACTAAACAAAGTGCGTCTGGCTCCAATTTCAGAGACTTTTATTGTACTTCTTCGAGAGATATATTTGTTCTGGCGAGTTAAATGGCTGAAAGAGAGTTGGGAGTATTCATGTTTTGCGGTTGGTGGATTCAATGAATTAGAATTTTTGAGAAAAAAAAAGTTTTCGGTATAAAGTATTTTTTGCTCATGTGTGTTTTATGGAATAAGTTGGTGTAGCTGTACAGGACTTCAAAGAAAAAGGATTTCCGAGTCTCTCTAGTTCTTTATACAAAGTGAAAAGGCATGATGTACTAAAACAGAATTTGATACAGAATTCAGTCATCTTTTACGAAAGCTAAGGTACATGGTCCAATTTAAAAATTCGAATTAGTTTTTTCATTATGGTTAGTTTAGGTAAAATCATAGCTGAGAATATCTCATCCAAGAAATGACCTACTTTTTTAAGTTTTTGCAGCAACTTAAGGCAAATAAAAGCTTTATCGTAGAAAGAAGACATGCACTATCTTTGCAATTTGAAAATGCGTAATGTCCATTTTAAGTATTTTCTAAATACCAAAATAAGACTGGCTTAGATATTTATTGGCTTAAAGTGTATCTCTTCGAGAACGTCCGAGACTTAAACATCGAACTGAACATCTTAAAAAAATTTAAATTTTACCACTTCACCCCTTATTTCAGGCGTCAAGCTAAAATGTTGGGAGCTATTGGAGAGTAGGTACCATTATGCTAGTTAAACATTCATTTCCATCTGTTTTAGAGATAAGACTACACACTATACTACACTGTCTTCCGTACCAATTATTTCACGCTGCATTTACTGGTTGACTGGGGTTCTGATGACAGCTCTGCTTCTTGATCTAAGCCAGGAGAAAATCAGCTAATAATACAGTGGTCTCAGAGCTATTGTTTAGGAAAGGAAATGGAAAGAACTTTCTATTCGCTAAAGATTCTTCGTGCACCAATCACCGTTAGCAAACACGACCTTAATCAAAAAGTGTTTTGTCGTTTTACCGATTTTGTGGTTAGTGTTTTTAGACATTAAAGTGACATCTGGCACTGTCACAGAGAAATATTTCCCGGGGGAGGGAGGTCAGAAAAGAAAAAAGAATATATAACCTTGTTTTCAAACTGAACATAAAATTTCTTTTGGACAAAACTGAACGTCACCATAAAATGTAATTCCAGTTAGTGAATATTATGAACCAAAGATGTAATATCTAAACCTCTCGCTGCCACTGGGTTTCCTGAGCTCATCCCTCGCAACTAGCAGAACTGGACAATTTGAGACGCAATCCTCCTGTCTCGAAATCCCCGTAGCCTTCTTGTACATTTCCTTCGTAATGGTTCGCAGGTCAAGATAAAAGGCTGGGAGTTGCCAGAGTACAGGTACCATTATGCAATACACACACTTATTTTCATCTGTTTTAGAGAAGGTAGCACAAAATAAAGCAGCACTACGCTACACTCTAGGGTCCTCCGTACCAACCATTTCATGTGGTTCAACCGGATGGATGAAACCTTGATGACAGCTCTTTTTTCTTTTATTTTATTTTATTTTATTTTTATTTATTTTTATTTTTTTTGGTCAACCAGACCAGTAGCACAACTGCCTCTGTGCCAGCACTTCCAGATTTAAAAATTGGAATGGAAATTTGGGTTACTTTCTGACTACCACAGATTTTATATGCAGCAATCACCGTTAGAAAACAATGCAGGTCTTCATTCAGCCGGGACTCGAAACGCTTTAGTCACGAGTTTGGCGCTTTATCCACCTGGATGTATCATTCTACTTTTGGGATGGCAAAAAAAAATAACATAACCAAAACAAGTTTTGTCTCTTTTCCAATTTCATAGTAAATGTTGTCTGACATTAAAGTGTCATCTGGCACTGTCACGAGTAAACATATCCGGGGGGAAAAGGGAAAAAAAAGAAAAACGTGTCTAACCCAATTTTAAACTGAACACAGAATTTCTTTTGGACAGAACTAAACGCTAAGTTAAAATTTACTTGCATTCCATGGATAGTGTGAACCAAACATGCAATACCTAAACCTCTCGCTGCCACTGGGTTTCCGGAGCTCATCCCTCGCAACTAGCAGAACCGGACAATTTGCGACGCAATCCTCCAGTCCCGAAATCCCCGTGGCCTCCTTGCGCATTTCCTCTTTAATGGTTCGCGAGTCAAACTTACTTTCCCTGCGACATTCGCGAGCGGTGTGGCAGGAAAATCCGACATTTATTCGAAAGGAGCAGAGAGGAAGACGATTCCTCTCCATCCTCCAGGATGCAGAGGAGCGAGCTCCGTACTCGGCTTATGCAAATGAGCAGTTTAAAGGACACAAAACAGACTTTGGGCAGTCAATCTCTGCCCGTTTTGCACCGCTCGGTTGAAAGAGATTTCGAAAGTTTTGCACCGGGAGGGGTTTTGAATTCTGTTCTTACCTTGCTCGGCTTCTTTATTGGGACTATGAAAAGTATGAATGTTCTGGGAAGGAGTACATTTGTGTGTACAAGACGTAATTTGCTTGAGAGAAAACGTAAGCTTACATCATGAACTTTTGATTTTTTTCAGTGATTTCTTACTGATTAGACGGAATTTTAGACTATTTATGTTATGTGTTATATATGTTCTGAAACATATATAGAACTCGTGGCACCAGGTTTTGTTAAAAACTAAGCGCTGAGTACACATTTTTGAAAAGTACGTGAAAATATGTACCTGATCTTGTTCTCTGTACATCACACATTAAATTTTGCAAGGGTAGTAGGTAAATTCGACTTCAAATGAGTCATTCCATGTTAAACCAACAATTTTTTTTTAAGTAATAAAAATCTCAATTTGACAGTCTAAGATTTTCATGAAACTTTGGGAAATTTTACTCTTTGACACCATTGCATTTTTAGTACAATATTAAAAAATATATATCACATTCATGATTTACAGGACAACACCAACAACAACAACATTAATATTTTTATGAATTCGTCAGCAAGCCTTTTTCTTGCACTTGCTGGCACTGTTTTTAAATTTTGGGTCTCAAATTATGTGGGAAATATAGAGGTATATGATAGCTCATTTTAAAGAAAATTACATGCATATTAATTTACTTTTTGAGAAAAAATAATTTCACGAAATTTTTTAGGTTGAAAATTCCAAAGTTGATCGGTGGTACCTTTTAAAAACTTTGAAAAAATGTAATCTGGTTTTTAATACATTTTCATGAACGCATCCCAAAATTTCCACAATGTGACCATGAAATGATCAGAGGTTACCACAAATAATTTTTGTTGAAACTTTGCTTAAAAACTGTTATAACTGAAGATTTAAGGCAGCGAAATTCCCGCGGAAGTTCTTTTTAAAGAAAATTATTCTTTTGAATTTGATGTGTAACTTGAATACGGCTCACAAAAACGGAAAAAAAAATGTTCTATATTATGTGCTGTAATTGCTAATCCTTTTAAAATCACACTTAGAAAACTTTCGTATTTATATATTGAAATTTGATAAATGTCATACATAGTTTTAACAGTTTTAAATACACACTATCTCAAAATGTTTTGAGTTTTCTAAATTTTTATGTTCTTTGGAAAAAAAAATCTCCGAAATATGTAAGTTGCATACCAAATTAAAGTGCATGCTCTTTGAAACGGGTGATTATAAAACTCTAAAACTCTCGAAATACTTGAGTTTCTAACTTTAAAGCAAATTGTAGTAAAAATGGCAAAAAGTTCTCGACATTATTTGCTTCAACTGCTGATCTTTTCAGCTGGATTCTATGTAAAAATATACCTACATCCTATCTCCCAACCATGCTGTATACTTCTTAAATATATGTTACAGAAACAGCATTAAAATTCGTAGCATTTCAATGGTTAAATGAAAAAAATTCAAATAAGCTTTGTATTAAAATATAATTGAAGTTGAAAACCAACGTAAATAAAGCACTAATTAGGTAGGAAGTACAGGAAATAGCTATTTCAAGGCTACAATGGAGCCTATCTTCATCATTGCAAAAAGCTCAGCTCACAATATGAAAGACGTGAGAGAACTGCTGCTCTCACTGCTAGTTCTACTTAATTTTCTTTATTTGCGTTGGTTTTTAACTTCAATTATATCAATGGTTGTTATTTGAAAAAACCTTTTATTTTCTTGGTTGGGAAAGAACAAACATTTTCCCGCGTTCTTTCTTTTCTAGCACAAAATAACTAAAACTGAATTGCTTTTTAGTTACTGTGCTCTTTCTAGTTATACTTTTCTTTCCAAGGTCCACATTTCTGATTAGCTTTCTCTTTAATGCATTAATAGTTTAAGGTGCTTACGTTTCTACTACATACTTTTCTGAGCCTTATAAAATGCTGGTCACTTTTCAAAATGTTTTGACTGCACGATGGTCTCCCGGAGTCCTTCCTTAAATCAACAATGATGTCCCTGTCAAATAACGACACCGGACAAGCTTTAAAAGTCTGGACTTTAATCGCCGAACCCTTCCAGCAGCTTTATTAGACCAACTCCGGGGTTAAAAGGTTTCCCAAGAATCCTTCAATACTTTAAAACGCCGTAATGGGGGAAGAGGCAGAGAGCAATCAGCTGCCTTTACTTGTCCTGCTCGTTCGCAGTTTACTTTGGAAGACTCTCTTCCGGAAAATCTCCAGAACTTGTGGAAACGTCAAGAGCCATTTAGGTTGCCATCAATAATGCATGCGAAGGAGAGGAGAGGCGGGGGGATGATGGACGAGAGAGAGGAGCCTCTTTGTGCCGAACTGACCATTCACCACATACACTTAAAGGGCCAATCCGTCCTACATTCGATGTCAAGTGCTTGAACTTTCTCTTCAGCGAAATGCGATGGACACATTTTGCGGGGGTGGGAGCACATGGTTGGGCGATTGATTGAATTCTTGTTGCTGTTGAGAATCGTCCGCGCGATATATGGTGCTTAGGAACTTTCCACTATGAAGGAGAGTGATCAGTCATGCTAGAGGTTTCGAACGTTGTTCTAATTTTATTGCAACCAGTAGCGTTTTCCCGTCCTTCCGAAAGCTTTCTCTCCTTAGATGTGGAAGCATTGTTAAGAATTAAAACTAAATCTAAGGGTCATGATATGTGAAATATATAAAAGGAAATAATTTTTAAAGACAAAATTACTTTTTGCAAATTAATCCTTCCGATCAATCAATGTTAAGAACAAGAATTTAAATTTTGTTAGTCCGGATGACTTTTCAAAATATCTGGAACTTGAGGAAACGTCAAGAGCCATTTAAGTGGCCATCATTTTATTTCACCCTCCAGGGTCCGCCGTACCTACCAGCTTAGTGATTTAACCGGGATAGGGCCCTGAAGAGCGCTCTGTTCTAAATTTTGAACCAGAACCTAGGGTCGAGCAAACCATAGGCCCTTATCGTTTCACTTGGAGGACTTTGTGACCACGACATTTTTGACGCCTCCGAGTCACCATTAATCAAGACGGTGGATCTTTGATCGGCTGGGATCGAACCCGGGTCCTTTCGGACACGAGTCCGATGCCTTACCGATCGGGCCACCACGGCCCTAAGTGGCCATCAGTAATGCATCAGTAATGCATGCGAAGGGGCATCGCTGGGAAGGAGAAGGGGGATGACGGACGAGAGAGGAGCCTCTATGTGCCGAACTGACCATTCACCACATTCATTTAAAGGGCCAATCTGTCCCACATTCGATGTTAAGTGCTTGAACTTTCTCTTTCAGCAAAATGCGATGGACACATTTTGCACCATGATGGAGAGTGATCAGTTATGCTAGAGGTTTCAAACATTGTTCTCAAATTTATGTAACTAGAAGCGTTTTCTCTTGTTGCTACAAAACTGTTATATCTGTCTGAGATATGAAAGCATTGTTAGGAACAAGAATTAAAATCTAGGCTTCATAACGACGCCTAGATTTTCGTAAATTTTTATATCCGTTTTTACCCTATCTTTATTTTTATAAAAAGTATTCCTTTTGTTACGGCATATCTTAAATCGTGCATTTATTGGTACAAACACTTTATTAATTTTTACATAAATCAAAATATTCCTTCTGATCTTGTAATGTATAAAACTCAAAGAAAAGAAAAAAAAACATTTTAAAATTTTAAGAGATGCCTGCAATTATTTTTTTCAGGAGAAAATTTTTGTCAACTTTTTGTTTTAGCTGAACTAAAATCAATTCGTTTTCATGCATTATTCAGAAGCGTTTGATATTGAATTTATATAAAAATTACGAAATATTTATTCTTTTAAATTTATTTGAAAAAACCTTTCGGCGTTTTGTTGAGAAAAAATAAAAGGCATGATATTCAATAAACTCAATTTGTTTATCTAATTTTGCTTCAAAGAACTTGGTTAAATTTATTTTTCTCTTGTTTTTAAGAAATGAAAATGCGTTTTGCGAAAGTAGAATGTATTTGCTTTGAAAAAAAAAAGAAAACTCGGACGACTTCTCTGGATATTAGATTTGGAAAGTAATAAAAAAATCTTGAGCTAAATTCGGAAACTTATGCTTATATTTATATTATCAGCATTTTAGTTTTTATTTATCCGTCTAACTTTAGAAGTGAAAGGTGAAGTTTTCCCTTTATGCGCTCGAATATTGTTATTGCTTTAAGGTATCCGACTAGGTTCAGAGCAGTTTTTGTGAAAAATCTTATTAAACAGAATATTAATGTTTTTTTAGAAGCAGAGGGATCTTAAAGCACATATTTCACATCAAAATGTATTAAAAAATCATTCAGTTTTACAAAATTGACGATTTTTTAGTAAAAATGACTAAAAAATACAGGTTAGGAGAAACACTCTGTAACGAAAAATTAACTAGTTACATGCAATTTACTTAGATTATTTTACATAAACAAATTTTCTAACTGTAGTAGACCGCTGTCTAAGAAATATTTCAAGAATTTTAAGATTTATGCTAAATTACCTGAGTTTATACTGAAATTTCTCTAAAATTATTTACTTTTTCTAAATAAAATGCCTGTAAATCAAAAAATATTTCATCATTTTCAAAACCTGCGGTCTGTTACACTCACAAGTACTTACAAAACATGTATGCCAAATTTCATGTTTCAATATTGAATAGAAGTTGTAGAATCATGTTTTCCGTAGCGAGAATCGAGCGAAAATGCAGTTCTTCACAAAACGTAAATAAAGATTGGACTACAGGCATTATTACTACAGAAATTTAGTATTCAAACGCTTATAAATTGAGTTCTAATTCTCACAGATAAAAAATCCAAGCTAATTTATAATCCTTAAAAACGGGGGTTTTCAATGAAACTATTTGTAGAAAAAGTGTATTTTGATCAAAAATCACCTTTTCAACCTAGTCGGATACCTTAATATGCAATTATATGAGTTTAAAGATTGCTTTCTAAACTGTACTTTATTGGAAATACTTTAATTTAAAGTAATTAAAAATGCATGATGGCTGAATAACTGAATTGAAAAACGAACAAATAATGAATAAATAATTAGAGCAATAAAGGAATACACAAATTCATGAATAATTAACAAATGTGGATAAAAATGTGGATTAATAAGGTAATAAATGAATGAATGAAGAAATAAGTGGAGTAATTAATTATTAAATGAATGATTTGTTGAATAATCGAATCAATAAATGAAACAATGACGCAAAATTAGAAATAAATTATCAAATCAATATGCATGACCAAATGATTCAATGTATGAAAAAAGTGCTTTAAGCTTTGAAAAATGGACTTGTTGTTCTCTTGAAATATAGGTTGGCAATTTTTTTGTTATTTGAGCTTCTTTAACGTTGCTTTACTGTTTTTAAAATTAAAATATTTTGAAAAATGCAACACTATTATAACTTGACGTATCGTAGTATAGTACATCAAATACCACAAGTATACAGGGACACATGAATTAACTTAATAAAATACCTATACTCTTATTCAGTGAGAAAAATACACTGCAAAAAAGAGCTGTAAAAATAAGATGTTTAAAACTGTAAAGGTACAGTAATTACTGTAAAACTAGCTATTTTACTGTTTATTACTGTAAAAATAGCAGAATTACTGTAAAATTAGCTGTATTATACTGTAAAAACAACAGTATAATTCTGGCAGCAGAGGTTCCAGTTTCAAACTAAAATGCACAGTAATAAACTGTGAAACTAGTAATTTTACAGTTTAATACTATAAACAAGTAATTTTACAGTTTATTGCAGTAAATTAGTAATTTTACAGTTTATTGCTGTAAACCAGTAATTTTACAGTTTATTGCAGTAAATTAGTAATTTTACAGTTTATTGCAGTAAATTAGTAATTTTACAGTTTATTACTGTAAACCAGTAATTTTACAGTTTATTGCAGTAAATTAGTAATTTTACAGTACACTACCATAAAATTAGCAATTTTACAGTTTATTACTCTAAAATTACTATAAAATTAGGTGTATTATACTGTAAAAACAACATCTATATTTTGCAGTTTACGCATAACGATCAAGTTACGTTTTGATATTGATATAGTCAGGATTGTCAAGATTGGAAATAATTATAGTGAACTTCAAATTTCAAGTTTATATGACTATATATTGTTTAAAAATCAGACAGTTTGCACCTCTAAATAACGTAGCCATAAATCATTGTTCTAAAAATATAACGTACAGTGGATCTTATTTCTCTTTGCAATATATTCACTTGAATTGCATTCATGAAGTTTAAGCGGCTCGTGTGAAATACAATTTAAGAAGTCGTGTAAAAAATGCTTATCTGAAGAAGACATCTAAGGTTTTAAATGTTATTCATATAATGCAACCTTACAGTGATCTGATTTTTATCTTAAGCACCCGTCTTAAGGCTTACGTTACGTTTTAGTTATGTGGCATTAAAAACTCATTTTTCATTGAAAAGATTGTATCTAAGAGGCTCATCTCCGGTCACTTTCCTGAGATATAAACAAAAATCAAATTTCCTACAAATAAAGATATTTATATAAAATATTTTAGGTTTTAAGTTTTTATTTTGAAATTTACCGTTTGTAGAATCAAAATCATTTTAGTAAGACCTCAATTTAAGGTTTTAAAAATGGTGAAATTTTGCTGTTGTAAATCAGTACAAAAATCGTTCTTCACAAAATTGTTATTAAAAAAAAAACATAAAACTAAGTGGGTGACACTAGACTTCTGAGGTTTTATTTTATTAATAAATTTTTGACACGATTTTTTTTTTTTGATAATTACAACAATAGGAAAATCCTATTAATTATGCGCTTTCAAAAAAATTCGTCAATTTATAATCTTATCGTAAAGTAACTGACGGCCATATTTAAATTAATTTTGCAAAAAGATTTTTCTTTGTATTATAAATATCTTTCAAAAGCTTTGCGCCACATTCTGTTTTGTGTTTTCGAACCTTAGCCCAGTTTATTCACTTCTTTTCTACGTAGTCCAAAAAATTCAATTCAATATTCTGAATAATGTATTCAATATGATTTTCAATTAGCTGTCAAAATATCAAACTTCAGCATCTAAAAATCTCCCTCACAAAGCGCTTGTTTTGCTTTCTTTAAAAAAATGTCAAAGAAAAAACATGTATATCATACAAGTTGATGTCAAACAGATTTTTGTAATTTTCTTCCCTGTCCACTCTTTCAACATCCCAGAGAAATGCGAAACATTTTTCCTTTCTGATATTAGTACCCTAAGTAAACATAATAAAGGCTCTACTGAAATCTTTTTCTGCTTCAGAAATTTATCTTTTTCGTTGAGAAGATACATTCTGCAAAATGAAATGTTTATTTTTTGCTCCTCGTGTTTTTATACTTATTGAAGTAATAACTCAATCTCTAATATCTCTTTTGAATCAGTTTTTTTCCTGATGGGAAAAATACGCTCTTAAATATCATCATATGAGCTTACAAAAAAAAATCTATAAAAGCTTATTTTTATATCTGAAACTTTTCCTCTCCTTTGGTCTTAAATTTCACGGGAAGCGATTCTAGTTTTTTTCCGCATTTGATACTTTGCATAAGAAGGCGTTTCATCCCACGTCAAACTTTTCTGAATACATCCCTTAAAAGATAACACCGATGATGTTTATTCCATCCTGTTTATCTCTCATCCTCATCTTCAGCATCTCAAATAAGGTGATGGCTTTAATGTCTAAGTTCTTATTTTAGGTGTTTTTGCTTCTTCTTCATGGATATGAAAATTCCGGTTTTCTTTTTTTTTCCTCCCCTCTTCATTCCTCCTTTTCTTAAAAATTTTCTCACTTTTCAAAAGATTACTATCGCCTAGAATCTTTTAATATCGACTGAATGTTTAACGTCATCGTATATAGTTGTAGTTTTAAAAGTGCTGTAAAGATAGTTTCAAAGATAAAATAAGCTGCAGAAGAAAAAAAAGCAAGAGTTTGTTTACAATAAATGAAAAGCAGATGGCTTTTAATAAAAAGTTTCATGAATAGTTTGTACTCTTATTTATTACTATTATTTGAAACGTTATTTTTTCTTCTGAAAACCCAAATTTTAGGATGCTCATGCAAGCATTTTTCTTGCAATAAAATTGTTTTATTAAAATTTTTTTTGAATGCTAAAATTGCTTTATAATTCATTTTTTAATTTGAAAAAAATTTGTAAGAATTCTCAATACGTACAGTTTCTAAAAGAAACTATTAGAGATTTTTGAAACTGCTAATTAACCTAAGAAGTATGTGAAATTCAAAAATCTAATGAAAAAGTCTTAAACGTAGAATATTCAGCTCATAATTCATATGTTTTCTCTATTACTGACAAAGATGCAGAGGAAAAATAAGCATCCTTTATTCATAGCATTAATCCATAAATGCCAGACTTTTTTTTTTCAAAGAAATTTTGTATACTGGTTACAAACAGTGTTTAATGGACAGGAAAAATAATAAAAAAAATATTATGTAAAAAATAATTTTTTTAATAAGGAAAGAAAAATCGTCCCTTAAAAGTTACGATAGACCCCAGAGAGCACATGCTTTTTTCACTAAATTTTTTTTTCTGCCTACGATATAATATTTAACAAGACATTTTATAAGAAGAAATAAAATCAGCAGTTAACATAAACTGGGAAGCTGGGAATAATTTTGAAAACTTTGCTTTTTTCTTGAGATTGTGAACGATGTCATTTTTGATAAAGATCATATTAAAACTGCTACAGAACATACTTTACAATGGTTATGTGCTGAAATCTGTTAATAACGAATTGAAACAATACCAAGGTACTAATTTAACACGATTATTTGGTTGAAATGTTCATTTTTGGGAAATTCATACCCTTTTTTGGACCGTCCCTAAAAAGAGACGCTAGGCATTAATGGGTTAAAGAAACACTAATATTATATTACTGAGCAATTACAGTGTGTTGATTATGTTTAATGACATTTTAAACACATTTGGTTTTCGCAAAGAGAGAGAGAGACTGGGAAATAAAATCTTTCTAATTGTGGACACTTAAAAAAACGAATATGCCCAAAATAAATCCCTGTGAAGTAATTTTTGAATTTTTGATAAGGGAGGAAACTTTTAGTGAAATATTTTGTTTCAAATTATTTTTTCCTTAAAAAAAGAATTGTAGTTCATCAATATTTCATGCATATAAAATTTTAGTACTAAAATATAATTTTAACAATTTGCACTGGAGAGGTGAATGTCGATCCTCATGATTTAAATATTAAAATATGAAAGTTTTATGTGCTACTTTTTTTGTGTGTAATATTTTCACGTTAGAGGTTAAAAAAATGACCAAAAGCGCTACCAAACGCCCCGAGTTGATGGTTAGTCAGCGCGGAAACGGTCTCGATTGCAATTGATTAATAATAATTTAGATAATTAATCATTTTCATATTTCATTGTACTGTTTCATTGTTTTCTGCATTTTTGAAAATTCTTTGCTTAAAAAAAGCATCTGATAGACTTTTCAGACGGACCTACGACCTCCAAGGATGCCGTAGGTTCCCAAAGTCCAGACTCCCACGGACCCCTTACAGAAAATTACTAACTTTGTGGAATAACTTTTAAAAATTACTAATCCCCCTTGCGCAACCCCCCCCCCCCACTTAATATATTTTTTTTTCTTAATCTGTTTTAAGTTTTTTCCTTTCTTTAAAATTATTAATTCATAGTTCTGTATATTTTTACAGCTCTTGTCTACTTTTCAGTACTTAACATTATTATTTTGAACTATGGAAGTGTAAATCTATTTGAAACTCAATTAACTGTCAAATATGTGTTGAAATCTTGGGTTTAGGGGGGGGGGGGTTGCTGCATCCTGCGTGGATGTAAGCAGTAACTTTTTTATCCACAATAAGTGTGCTTTCATTTTTAGTAAAATTATCGTTACTCAATCATCAATTTTAACTGTTTTTTACACTTTAACAGAATAGCCCCGCGGACCCATTGGATTACACTTTGTCCATCCGCGGATTACACTTTGGAAAACACTGCCGTAAAATATCTTTGACGATATTTCAGTACGTTCAAATGCTATATGACCCAATATATATTGTCCAATGTCATTGTTTGAAGGCATGTTGCCCGTTCTTGTTGCATATTACTCAATGCACAGGAATGCTGCTACCAAGATGTCGTGTCTGCGTCATAACTTAATTGGACAGTTCTTCCCGTTTGACACCGGGGTGGTCCCGCCCTCAAGAGGAAGGGGGAAATACACGTCCTAAAAGCTCGCCAGGGGCGTTTCATGACGTCACCATCCAGCACTGGGGCAAATTTGATTACGAGTGACATCATCTCTTCACTTTGGAGGAGGAATTCCGAAGTTCGATGATTTATTGAAGGAGGCGGGCAGGCCGATGCAATGTCAATGTGTCCAAACCAAATGTAATTTTCTGCTGCATTAAGAAAGGGACGGAATGACCTCCTTTTGCGAAATTCATTTAATGTTTTAACCCAAAATCTGCTGTCAGAAGAAAAAAGGAAGATTCTGACAGGGAGATTGCTGGTGATCGATTGGGCGCATATAACATGATGTGCTCTTTTGAAAGTCGGACGAAATGACTTCTTCCGAGGAGTTTCGGTAATTTATGCAAGACATTGATCAATGGCCTAAGGTCAAGTTATGAACTTAGGCGAAGAATTCGTTTTCCAATCTTGATATGCCATATTCAAATCCATAATTTAAAAAATGAAATGCAGAGAGTTTTATAGCAAAGAAAGCACCCGAGGTGAAAAATTCAGTGCAAATTGTTATCATTGAAAAGTGCCTTGTATTAATGAATCAAAGTCAGTGTTTGAAAATCACAACTGACGTTAGTGATAAGAAACAAGATGTTTCAGTGAAACACGCAAAGTTAGAGATTTTGTTTGTGGTAATGAAATAGCTTAAAATGTTCAAATGATGAATATGAAAGTTGCTGCCAAATACTTTAATAATTGGTGCATAGTGTTAAGGAAATAAAGCATTAATAATGTGTATTTTTAGAGTTAACTCCCCAATTACGAGTATGTCAGAACCTTTTTCGCACTTCTTTTATGGTGTAGTCCCATTTTTCAAAGTTACAAAACGCATTTCGTCAGTCTTCGTATGATTTTTTTTTTTCAAAAAACTATTTTCCACCGTCATATATTAAAATTATTTATTCCTCTTAAAAACCTGAACCCTTTTTCTTACTACCTAAGCCTGTTGATAACGCATTAGAACAAAATTAAACAATAACTCGACAATGACACCAACGTAGCAAAATTTAGAAAATAAACCTTATTACAGCTATGCTATAGTGCATTTTCTTTCCCTGCAAGTTAAACATGGTAAATAACGAGCTGTCTCGCCAATAATGGTAAAAATGAGGAATATTGCATTTTAAAAAGTACCAATTGAAAAACTTAGAGTTTTTTAATTTGTCCAACTTAAATTTGCTCTAATGAAGAGGAATTACATTAAGTCACTTGCACTTAACCAGCCTCCATGATTCAAGTATATAGCAGAGGAAAATACATTGTTAAATGTTTTTTTAATAAATGTTTATAACTAGAATAGTGCTAGACAGTTTTGAACCTACATTAAGTATGTTTTGAAGCAAGAAACAATCAGTAAGAATTTTTTGAGGATAGGATTCAATAGTCTTTCGCCTGACTTTTTCTATTTTGCACAAACTATAGCTGACGTGATGCTCTTTCAAACTCTCACTCATTTTGTAACATATAGCTGTTGCACTTTCAACTGTATGGATTGGAAAAAGTTACATATCACCATCGCAAATATTCCAATTTACGCCGTTGTCTATGAACTGGCCCTCGATGTACTAACATAAGCAATCTGTCATTCTTCTTGAGCGCTATAATTATATTAACTACATGGAAATTGAATTGAAAGTTTCATACACACATTCTGACAAAATTGTTCTGACGCGAATCTATTGATGTATTGGAAGGAATAATAATTTCCGCTACGCATAGAAATTTCAAAGTCATTTACACGAGAAAAGTTCCCTCATTCAGTGTCAGTACATATGCCCTAACCGACAGTTCAGAAACTTCGTGACAGCATTCTGCGTTACAAGTTAAACATTCGGCAATCATTGACAAACTCGTGCGGACCGAAATAATCCCATTGCATACCGTCCCTCGGACATACCATCCATTCATCCTCACACCTATGGACAACTTCCGGCGGGACCATCGTCCATCTATTGGATCATAATTGACGTGGTACTCTTTCAGACACTTTCATTCATTTCACGACATATAGCAGTTGCACTTTTAACAGTTTGGATCGGAGGTTTTTCAAAGTTAAATATCATCATCCCAAATATTCCAATTTACGCCGTTGTCTTTGAACTGGCCCTCAATGTACTAACATAAGCAATCAGTCATTCTTCTTGAGCGATTACAATGATTTAATCAACTACATGGAAAATCAATTGAAAGTTTCAGACATACATTCTGACAAAATTGTTCTGACGCGAATCTATTGATGTATTGGAAGGAATAATAATTTCCGCTACGCATAGAAATTACAAAGTAATTTACTCGAGAAAAGTTCCCTCATTCAGTGTCAATACATATTCCCTAATCGACAGTTCAGACACTCAGAAACTTCGTGACAGCATTCATTGACAAACTCGTGCGGACCGAAATCATCTCTTGCATGCTGTCCCTTGGACATACCATTCATTCATCCTCACACCTCTGGACAACTTCCGGCGGAACCATCGTCCATCCATTACAATTGACGTGATGCTCTTTTACACATTCTCATTCATTTTATGACATATAGCGTCTGCACTTTCAACAGTTTTGCTTGATTTGTTTTTAAAGTTAAATATCCTTATCCCAACTATTTTAATTTGCACCATTGCCTATGAACTAGCCCTCGATGTTCTAACATAAGCAATCTGTCATTATTCTTGAGAGATTATAATGATTTAATCAACTGCTTGGAAATTCAATTTAAAGTTCCAGACATATACGTTCTGACAAAATTGCCCTGATCCAAATCTATTGATGTATTAGAAGGAATAATATTTCTCTCTATGCACAGAAATTCCAAAGTCATTCACTCGAGAAAAGTTTCCTCACTCAGTGTCAGTACATATTCCTAATAGACGCCTGAGACAGTTCAGACACTCAGAAACTTCGTGACAGCATTCTGTGTTACAAGTTAAACATTCGGCAATCATTGACAAACTCGTGCGGACCGAAATCATCTCATTGCATGCTGTCCCTCGGACATACCATCCATTCATCCTCACACCTCTGGACAACTTCCGACGGGACCATCGTCCATCCATCACTTATGGAGGATCTCTCCCCCGACCCCCTAGTCACGCGAACAAACACTCCACTCCATCCTTTGACAGAGTGTCTCGGTGGCTGTGTGGAACAGTGAGCTCAAACAAGACATGGAGAGAGGATCCGATGGTAGAAACTTGAATAAGCTTGGCGAGCGAATGTGGTAGAGTGGGAGTCCAGATTTGTAAGATTATCACTCTTGCGTCTGTGTTGTGATTTTTGCTGCTGTATCAGCACCATCCTAAGTCTTGGCGATAAGTTGCTGAAAAATAGCCATATTTTAATTCTTATATAAAATGAAAAGATAGAAGTATTTGGTTTGATGTAGTATATGCTCGTCAGGAGGATAGAGTTCAGTCAAAAACCGGTTGTTTAATAATTTAGGATGAATGAGCTATTTTTAATTAATTTTTAAAGACTGCCAGTATCCTCGTAGACCTTAATGCTAAAAGCAATAACTAAGCCCAACGAAGGGAACAGTTGGCGATATTTGCTGGTTACACTGCTCCCCATTCAGAGTGGAGACTATCAGCTATCTAGTAAACCTATTCATATCTATGGCGTGGAATGGGATGGGACCGCGCCCCGCCCTACATCTTCTCTTGGACAAGTGTATGTGAGGGCGAAGGAGGCAAAGTCAACAGTGTGGGGCTCTCTTCAGAGTCGGCAACTTCACAAGGTTTTCCCCTTTTCCATCATCGTCTCGGGAGTTTGTCTTTGGAGATGAACGCTCCCATTTATACACTGACCGGTCTCCCCGATTCGTCACCGACACAGGAGGCTCGTGTGTGTGTTTGGGGAGCATCCAGCACAGCTGCTTTTCGGATTTTTCTGCCGAGTGCTGCTAAATGTTTGTGTTTCGCTGGAAGTAATGGACTGTTTGTTTTCCGAAACTGGGAACTGTTTAATTACAACGGTTTGGAGATGCATACCAATAACGATCAAACGAAAGCTTTTAAAAGTCCGTGTTGAACTTGCTACTTTGTTATGGAGTTCCTTTCAAACTTTACCGCTGCGTTTTATTTTCTTTATATCAATATTTGATTGCACTCAAAGAAAAATTGTGAAGTGTTAAGCACATGTTTTTTAATGAAAGGTTTTAAGCTTCTTTATAGTTTGTGAATACATGCTTTAAAAAATCATTTGTGTAACTATTTATGGAATGAATGATTACAAATGTTTCATCACACATTTTATTCAGAAAAATCAAGAAGAAAAAAATCATCATTTCAGAAAGAATTGCTCTTGCGCTTTTGGGTAATAATTTTAAGCCTCAAATCTGCAGTGACACTTAATGCACGCGCATTTAAATTTTGCATGAAAATAGAGCAATGAAAACTAAAATTATGTAAAAGGAAAAGTAAAAATTGACACATTGAAAAAGTATGAAAAACTTTACAAAATCAAGATCCAGGGGGGATGAGGGAGTTTTATTCTCTATTTGGTCTTTGTCCAGAATGGCGGATGAATCCATCATTTATGCAAAATATTCTCGCTTTTTGCTGCCAAAATTGGATTTCATACAAAGTAACAGATTTCAGCAAAACAGAAAAATCATGTATTTTTTTAGAAATGCTTTTTATTCATTTTTCGACATTTTCAGGCATTGATAGCAGTGTAATCTTGTTGCAGTAGGAAAAGGCTCTATTTTTCTTCTTTCTTTTTTCTTTTTTTTTTTTCTTAACTCTGATTTTGCGAGTGAAGTAAAAAAAAAGAAAAGCACTTGAATCTTTTTCTTCAATGATGGAGTAAATCAAAAATATTGAAAATGAGAAACATGAACTCAATAGTGGAGATTCAATGGGGGTAATTAGTATTGGTCTTGAAAGTATTAACTATTGAAAATGCAATAACAGTTGCAAATGACGTTAGCCTTTAAGTAGCTTAATTCTTTAAACTTTCTTGGGAGAAATATTCAACATCAATCGGTAGTTGTACTTCAGAAATGAAATTCGAATTGGATATAAGCTTAGATCTGAAAATGATTAACAGTAAAAAATAAGTTAGACAATCTTTGTAGTAAAATTCATTCAGTTATTTCTACAACTTTTCCCAATGACATAAAAAGTGTAATTTTGTCTGTTATTGCACTAAAGGCCTCAACATTACACTTGAGCTATGGGTGGACAGGTTATACGCAACAGATAATTAATTACAAATTATGTCAGCTCATCTGAAACAAAAATGGCATGTAAAATGTTTTTTTTCACTCACTTTCATTTCTAAATTTAAATTTATATCCGATTTGGATTGTTTCTAAGAATTATAAGCATCGATTGTTTTTAAATTTTGCTCCAAAGAAATTTATATATATTTTCATGAAATGAATTTTAATTCTTTTCCTGCAGAAAAAATATGTATTAAGAATAATTGATCTAAATAAGTAGTTCAGAAGAAAAATGTTAACTGCATCATTCTTTAAAGCTTTTTGCAAAAAAAAAAAAAAAAAATGATTGAATAAAATACACTAGTACTTTTTTTGTGAACAATTTTTACAGCCAAGAAATGTGCATTGTAACCTGTTCACTTTGTCAAATCTTATTTCACGCCTATCTCAATCCTCCTTGTTGCTCCTGGATCTTTATTAAGAAGGAAAAGAAGTAGTATACTAGGAAATTCAAGATCACTCTTCCTTCAATCTCCTTCGACATGAAAATATTGCTTAATTTCATAAAAAGGACATCATGAAACTTACTGTGGTAAACAATATGTGAAACTTCCACTACTCCTATCCTTTTAAAGAAGGAATTAGTTGAATATTTGTTAACCTTTGGGAACCGGGCGTTACAAATATTGCACTATAAGTCTCGTCTAGTTTAGAGGACGGGGTTGAAATGTTCACTTGAACCCTTTAGAGCCGGGGATTTTTTCAAGGTTTCATACGTCTAGTACGACAGTTTATACCTTCTCTTTTCAATGGAAAAGAAATCTGTGGTTCAACTGTCGTACTACCTGGGTCGAAAGAAAAATTTCTATATGAACAGCCCAGATCCTAAAGGTTAACTGCCTTAAAATCTCTAAACACAAATTATTAAACATTTCATTAGCCACAACATTTTTCTCCAAGCTCGAACTAAGCTTGGAAATGCAAGCGAATGGATGTCCTTCCTGTACATATATTCGCTATGACCTTAATAAACTTAATCACTTATATTTAAATACATATCTATAAATACATAATACACATACATGAAGTTTACAGCACAATATTCTGGTTATCATCGAATGTACTATGCTGTACGACACACGAAACTTCTTAAATGTTCACCATTTTACAGTAAGAACTAAATAAATGTTTACTCATTTACCTTTAACCCTTTATGTCCCAAATTAATTACAAAAATTTTAAAAATCAGTAGGGTCTAAGGCCCCCTATACCTTAGGGCCCTTAAGAAAACTGTTTCCGATTGCAAGCACCAGCTGTCGGCCTCTCAGCAAAGTACAAGGAGTGGTACTTAAAAGCTTCAGCATGATTACCGCCATATAGGATTCATAATATTAAATTAATATAAGCGGGACTTCTGAATCCCGTCGGGCCACAGAGGGTTAACCTATAAGCACATAGTATTTAATATTTGATTAACCCCCGCAAATCGTAACCAAGCTCAAACTGATCGGCGAAATTCAAGCGAGTTGTTGCCCTTCCCGGGAACATCACAGATTACAATATCAGGATTTGTCTCCTCGATTGCCAGTGGGTGCCAATTCGTCCGTCTCAAATGGCGCCAACTGATGCTCCAGCTAGACGGCCGAATAATATTCCCAATGCCAAGCCAACTTCCTCCAATAATTATATCTCCCAGAGAGCGGAGCGCATTTGATTACAGCGACAAGTTGAAACGTCGGTCACCTATCCACTCCTCCTCCTCTTCCTCATCTGAAGAAGACAATGGGATTACTCCCCACCTCCCCCATCCTCTTCCAGTCCCACCCTGGACGGAATGGTCAGGGAAAATTACACGCCAGAAAAACTCTCCAACCTCCCACCACTTCTCAGCCCTAAGTAGATTACTACGGAAGCTTTACGCCAAAACTTGATTTACGGGCGTGGCCCCGGAGCTGATCACACGAGATGCGGATGATGCGGAGAGAGATGCGTTCGTCCAATTGGCATATTCATGACCGGAGATGCCCCACGATGATAAATGAGACCCAAATTAAAAGTTTTTATTGGTTTGTTGCCGTTTGTGGGGGAAGCTGTGTAATTGCATTCTGGAGTTATGATAGTTGCTGTTTATAACTCGAAAAAATAATTAGGAGGTTGACTTAATTAAATACCGTTTTGATATGGGTGTTCATAAACTGTTCAGAACAGGGTTCGAGATAAGCTGTCACTCGTTGTATTTTGCTACTGAAAATGTAGAATGTTGACCAGGGCCGCCGAGAGGCCATGCCGGCCTAATCGGAAATGGGGGGAGATAGGAATTCGGATAGTGTAAGTTATATAACTTTTATGGGGGAGAAAGCCACTCGACCACTGACTAGCGGCTCGCCTTGGCCCTTTACTACCCTGATGGCGACCACAAATTACACCCACGAGTTGTATTCGATGCTTAAGTTTTTTCGAAGTAAATAATTTTAATATCGCAATTTTACTAACAATCAATTTCTTGCTGATAAGTTTATATGAAAATTGTTGTAGTTTAAGAATATAAACGTAACTAAATTTTCCTGTACCCCAAAATAAATTTTTCAATAATAACATGATCATAGCAACAGTGAGAAGCTGAAAGCTCTGCTTAAGCGTGATTCTGCTTGAATTGTTTTTAAATTACTGCTTAGCGGAAGTGTTATCAATTTTTAAAAATAGCTGGTTTCCAATGACGTTCAGTTTTCATACCCTAATTTCCAACGCTGGTTCGTAATAGTTAAGCTAAAATCTTCTGCTTGTAATAAATACTGTCTATTATTCTGCTGGTAGTAAATACATCATTCGAAAGTTTGGAAATTGTATAGATGGTAATCAAGCATGAATAGTGCATTTTTTTTCATTGGCTGTTGTTATTATAGCGTGCCAGCATGATAAAAAATTTCCAACATGTTACAAACCAGATTCGAGCCAGTCTAATTCCCTTAAATTAGGATACTGATTTGTGTTGTATTTTAATAGGAGTCACATTTTCAAAAGAAAAAGTTGACAATACTTTGTTAATAACTTCGTTCATGTGTAATAAAACGGAGGAAAGGCTCGGAGATTGTCCTTTAAAACTAATCGTTGAACACAACGTTGTACACTATATAATAATGCTATTAGTGTAAAATCAAGCAATTAATTGGTTCTCCCTACTAACTTTTATTTACATGAACTCTCTTTTAATTTTCAGTGTTTTAACGTGAGACATATTTTATTTTTTCGTCTTTTGAATTTTTCCAACTTAATAGTTACCGTTAATTTTCTTTTCTAAATCATCTCTTTGAAGCGAAAAATTGATTGATGCTATTTTCATTGAAAGGAGAAAGTGGTTAAGGAAAAGTTTTGATGATAATTTTAGATAAAGGTTGTGGGATTTCATTTTCTCTTTTGTTTCTCAGTATTGAATAGACTTACGTTTAGGGATAGGTACCTTTTTATTTTAGAAAATAACCTTTTCTTTGTTCATAGCGTAGAAATTTATCTTTTTTACTAAGGCCGCTTAAGGCAAAATGAAGAGAAAAGACCATTTTAACGTGAGATGTATTTGTAATTTCTACCGAAAATTTGTATGATTACTTGAAGCTTTTAATATCAAAACTAGCTCATGCATTAACAAGACAAAAATAAACTTTCACGCTCTGCCATTTAACTTTTTCATTTAAATGACCATTGGTGTACGAATATTGTTATTGTTTCTGACAGGATTGTCTAATTATTTGCGGTGCAAAAAAATTGGGTTGAACTAATTTTGAAAAAAATCCACTTTTGCTCTTATTTTATTTTTTAATTAAAACTAAATTTATTTAGTATATCGATTTTATGTCCCGTAATAGCGGGCACATTGATGTTATACTTGCGTTTGAACAGTGGATGTTCA
Organism: Uloborus plumipes; assembly: GCA_038373865.1. Taxonomy (NCBI): domain Eukaryota; kingdom Metazoa; phylum Arthropoda; class Arachnida; order Araneae; family Uloboridae; genus Uloborus; species Uloborus plumipes. The sequence goes on from JAXGGA010003444.1 coordinate 98,468, forward strand.
GTAGAAACCTGGATTGAGCTGACTTTGAAACATATTTGGATTTTGACTGATTTTCGACCTTACGGACGGGGGTTCGTTACAAATCACTTTGTAGGGTGATAGTATCGACCAAAATGTATTAAATTTCAATGAAAAAAAAGCTTCTGAGGAAGGAAGTCATGAATATAACTTCTTTTTGATACTAAACGCCTCATTTATGCTTTTTCTTTTTTTTTAAATCACTTTTAAGGAATTTTGCTAAATATTTCATTCATAACTTTTTATTTTTTTTGTGAGCTATTTGGTAGCTTACTATTTTATGTAAAAACAATTTTAGTGGGAAAAACTATATTAAAAAGATCGTTATGGTTAGCAAAGAAAATATTATATCATTACCAATGCTTTTCTTAAAAAAATTCCTGTCTAAATTTTATCAAAATTATTTAAGCATTAAATATTTTACAACTGTGGCAAGAGGTAATGATAATACGAACTTGAATTCTTCTACTTATTTATTAGTGCGCAATCATTTTAAAACTTATATATTTTATTAAGTAATAACTTTTGACCACAGGTGAATAGTTTTTAGAAAAAAAGTTGAATAATTAACTGTTCTTTCATAACGATGAAAATTATTTGCAAAAAAGATTTAACAAATTGATAACAGCAACAAAAGGTTCTGCCTTTTTTTTTAATTCACTTTCACTGGTCGATGTGAAGTACGTAAAACTTGAACGCCAGTGAAGCGAAACTACATCAAAAACTTTATTACTCAGAAAGACAAAGCGTTTCTGAATTATGACATTTAATTAAACTATAAGAAGAGTGGGGAAAAAAAACTTTCCTCCCCGAGCACTTCTCTTTTTGAAATAACTGTTATCAGCACCACTTCACGCTTGACCCGTATCGCCAAGTTGGCGATAACGATGATGAATAACAGCTCCATCCTCGCCAAAAAGACCTTCCACTTAGAAGCTCAGGTAGCGAGAAACACAAAGAAGATGTATACATACAAAAGGAAAGTATGTGGAAAAAATAAGTCCATTGCTTTTGCTCTTAAACGTTTAATGGCGGCAGCGCCGAGATTTAATTATAGCCGAGAAACAAAAGTGAAGTCTGGGTCGTAAAAAAGGATAGGGTCTTAAGATGCAAAAACAATGGCAGCCACACGTAAATGAGATTCATTTTGGTTTAGGGCGTTTATGAGAAAAACGTGTACGCATCGTTTATCGCAACACTCGTAAAATATAATAAGTTAATCATTTTCTTTTTTGAATTCGGGCGATTAAGACAATTCTTCCCCCCGAGGGCTGCTGTATCGCAAACTATTATGAGATTAGTGAGTTGTTGTTTTATTATTATCATGCATTAGTTTCCTTTTCGGCAGGTAAAAACGGGGAAGAATGTGTAGATTTCTTTTCTTCCTTTTCTTTCTGGAGTAGCTTGTTGATTTCCCTTTGCGCTGGGTTTTCTGGGGGTTTTTTTTTTAGGAAGTTCTAATTTAATGTTCTTGTAGTGATTAATGGTTCGTAAGTGCTGAATGGCAGCGTTATTGTTGGAGAAGTGATTTTTGCACAGCTCTCTCTCTGTCTCGTTTGTGCAACGAGGGTTGTTATTAAGCCCTTTCTTAGAGGGGTTCGGGTGTGAACGCTTAACATGCTGATGTGCTACTCGAATGTTAATGAGTTTAAATCGAATTTCCGCGCGCGTGACTCTGAATCTAATTGTGCTCGTTGCATAAAAATTTGCATTAGAACATTTTTAAAGCTGAGGCAATTTGTTGAAATTTTGCTTGAGAGCAAAATACAAAAGCTTTTGGAACTTTACTTAAGGTCGATATTATGCATTTTTGTCGGGTAACCATCAATTAAGGACTTATCGAGCCATTAAAACGTATTATATCCATTTATGTCTATAAAGTCTATTAAAAAGTCCATTAAAAGTTAGTAAAAGAATAATGCATTCTTATAAGCCTGGGATTTTGAACCGCTGGTCTGTCTGTCCGGTACCAATTCTTTGAAAAATTTGACCAAACCTCAGAGACTAGCTGTGTACATTAAAAAAAAAATCGTACTAATGTTATTGTATTTTAAATGTTTTAGCATTCACATTTTGTGATTATTTCATTACTTTTTCGTGATTTTTCTCGAAATTTTACTTACTTATGTTTGAGAGTTACAAAAAGTGCACTCAATTGTAGAGTTAAATATTATTGTAATAAGGTAAATTCGAATACAAATGCTACAATTAAAACAGTCAACAGTTCTTTTACATCTTGTAAGCATTTTTTTTCAATAAGGAGCACCATCAGTTTGATATATTCTTTACATATTTTGCCAGTGGCCACATCCTTCTCAAACACATCTTTGAAACGCCACGAGCAATGTGTGTGTTTTTTTTTTCGAATTTTGGATAAGATAGCTAACGTTAATTTACGTACAATGCATCTCTACGTAATAGATTATTGTTATTATTATTATCATTTTATTATTTTTGTTGAACTTTCATGTTTTTTTTATTTGTGTAGAAGAAGCTGTTTTTAATAGACTTGTAAAAACATCAATAGACCATTTATTCAAAAAAAAAAGTAGATTAAAACAATTCTTTCTCACACTCCATATATTTTGAATTTTATCTTATTTAGAATTCAAAAAGTGCTAGCACATATTAGCATACGTCAATGCGTGTAAAATCAAGTTTGTGATACTTAACTATCTCTAGTCGCTTAGATTCTCAATTGATTTATACTTTTACAAGTAACTAAGCATTTTCTCCATTCATTGTAGCTTCATATACCTATCTCAGTAGTTTAACAAATTTCCTGTTTAGTTCCATTACGAAGGTTCGATTTTCAAAGAGAAGAAAAATTCTATTACCTTCCCGTATAAAAAAAATATATTTCACTTACAACTACAAACTTTCTATTAAACCTCAGTTAAAACCCACAAACGCATTGATCGCAATGAAAAATATAGATTCCAACTTACAAAATGTAAGCAATATGTTTTCAGTTTTATTTATAATTAAGAAATAACGATTTTGCTGGGGAGAAAACACAATATATGCATATCGAATTTGAAAATGCAAAGGGCTCTTTCTTACTTTAATATAAAGCGCAATAAATCAATAACTCAAAGTGGTTTAGCTCATAGGAGTTGGGATGGATAGTAAGATTTTTCATTAAGTAGCTCTTCGCGTTTATGAGGAAACTATCAAGTTAAGCCTTACTAAATTGAGAACGTGTAATGAAACTGTTCAGGAAGAAAAAAAAATCTATCTGGAAAATGTGTATGCATAAAACAATTTGTGCTGCACGGTAGAAAAAACAAGTAGGAGGACAATAGCTTCCTTTTGTTAATTGTATCCCGAATAGACCAAAGAGATAAAAACTTACATGTGATTTGGGGATTTACGCACTAGTTGGTATAAATACCTAAGCGTGTAAGGGTACAAAATCATATTTTTTTGTATAGAATGCATGCAGTTACATACATATATAGATATATATTAGTACAAATTTTTAAAAGTATCCATAAGTAAAAGGAATGAAGATTGCACATAAAGCCAGCGCAAGGCTTCTAGAAACTTCAAAATGCAAATATTATGCAAATTTTTAAACGATCCGAAGTATAAGGAGTGAAGGTTACACATAAAGCTAGCGCAAAGCTGCTAGAACACTTTTATATTTTTTTTGGGATTTAATTACCCCTATATTAAACACTTTAAAAAATTGTATTATATATATATATATATATATATATATATATATATATAATATATATATATATATATATATATATATATATATATATATATTGCTGCAATTAGATTGCTGCTGATGAGTGTTATAGAAGTAAAAAACGGCTACCGAAAGTCAAGATTGGTCGCCGGGCCTCTCCCCCCTAGCCCCTAGTTTTTGATTGGGCTGACATGGCTTCTCATCAGCCCTGCTTTAAAGTACATAACCAAACAACAGTTTAGCTTTTTGGAAAAATACCATTG
>JAXGGA010003445.1:0-102438 GCA_038373865.1 Uloborus plumipes
GTCCATACTCCAGAACTATTTCTTAGTATCCAGTTAAATTAGCAAAATCTAAAAACATTTATGAAATCATAGTTTAATAAATATAATTAAAAAAAAAGAAGATATATGGGGATTGAAAGCGTTTCGTGGAAATACTATTATGACTGTTACTACATTTAAGAGACAGAAAATGACCCAGTTTAAACACTAATCTATTATTGTTTGCTAGCAAAACAAATACTTATTTATTTAAAAATATTAAGTTACAGCCCTTATCTTTAATAGCAAAAAAAAAAACCTACAGAAAGAAAGCGTTAAACGAAATGCAGCTAATACTGAAGAAAGATAAATATTTTATTTTAGACCTTTTAATTAGAGGAACAATCTTTTATGTACTTCAACCAGTTTCTTTTTTCTTTTCTTCTTTGTGTGATTTTTGAATAAATAAAAAGTTGCTTAATACATTTTCATGTCAAACTATCCTAACAAACATTTCATTCAAGACGTTTTGTAAATAAATTTAACTTTCCTTCTGAGATTTGTTTTGCTTTGCTAATTTTTACATTTTTAAATTTTATGTTGGTGTCAGTTTTGTCATCTTAGACAGTAAGAAATTGTAAAAGAATAGGAAAGGCAGTGACAGCTAATTGTGTAATTTGTATGTCTTTAAAAATGTTTCAAATGCATTCATAAAATTAAAATATGGAGGTTTTTGCTGCAATCAATGTTTTTACTTATTTTTTTTAGAATTTCGCTTTTCATATATTTTTTTTTGCCTTACGCAAAATATATCGGAAGTAATCATATTAATTTGAAAGCAGTCTGTTGTACAGATATAATAAATGAACTAACAGTACATTGTACTTATAGATGTGGAAAAAAGAAAACTTTAATTATTTGACGATCATACGTACCGGGAACGAAATAAAATTCGACATGGAAAATCTTAAAAAACTACGTAAATGAAATTTCGCCAAGGGGATATATACAAAAAAATTGAAATAAACCTACTCCGATTTTTTAATATATATCCCGCCCGCATGCAAATGCATTTTTACGATTAAAATTATACTGAGTACCAGTTTTCATTCCGTTCCGACCAGACAATAGATATTGGCAAAAAACGATTTCGAGAAATTCAGGGAACACCATCGGTCAAACTTTACAGACCAATGCCCAAAAATCTAGCAAAGTAACTTTTTTTGTAACTATTATACTAAAAAGTTTGTTTTCCACCTTTTTGTTTTTGCACGACATTTAACATATACTAAAGCAGTAGGGGAATGTGGCGCATAGTGAAATGGTAAACTATTTTACGTTTACAATGCCGCGAATGCAGTAATATTTAAACGGTGTTCTTTTGTACGCTGCTGATTCCAGTCAAACAATGATTTCCTCTAAAGTTTAAAGTAGAGGTTGATTAGGGTAAGTGTGCCCCCTTTTAGAATAGTTCGTTTTTAAAGCCTTATGGGTCATTCCATAGAAAGTTGGACATGCAAGTCATTTTTCAAAACAGTCAAGAAGTCATTTGTTTGGATTTTTTTTTTTTTTTTTTTTGATTTTGTCAAAAATATGTTAAATTCTATTGACAACAGTGTTTTTTTCAGATAGATTAAATTAATTACTAAGAAAAAAAAGTAATATTGAAAGAATTTTTGTGATGTGTGATCTGAGTTACCAACAATTTGTAACCTGAGTTACTGAATGAGTAATTAATGAAAAAAAATCTATGTAGTTGTTTACGTTCAAATGTAAGTTTTAAAGTAGCTTAGAATATATAGACTTATGTACAATACTTTGTATTACTCAAAAATTTTAACAAGAGCAGAATTTTAAGTTCTTAGTTAACTAAGTATGTCAGATGTCTGTTTTAGGTACCCTGAGTTACCAAAAGAAATTAATTTATTGGTTAATAATTATTATATGTATTAACGTATTTTACATTTCCTACATAAGTTAAAAGTAGTTTAAATAAAAAAAATCAATAACCTTTCCAAAAAAAATTTCTTTCATTAGAATAAGGGTTAAACCAGGCACAAGTGTATCAAATGTGACCCGAGTTACCAGTGAATGACCCTTATACAAAAGTTTTAAAGCAAAACAGCTTAAATTTGGTGACTTATTTTATCTTGGACATTATTATTAAACACAAGTTCAGCATTATTTTCTGAAACAATGCTTTAAATATTTTTAACTGTTATATTCTTTACAAAATGGCATGGGGGATCCCCTTACCCCCTAGGAAGGTTTAAGTGGGCAACCCTCCAGTTATTTATATTTAAAGTGAGCATAATTTGGAAAGGGGTTTGCTGGTCCTACCAAACAAAGTACACAAAATTTTAGTAGGGAATATTTTTCTGTAAATGTATCCATGAATGAGATATCTACTTACATTTAAATGTGTATGACATAAAATTATAAAGCGGAAAACAAAACAATTATGTCTGTGAAATTCATTAAAAGCCGTCAGGCGTATTTTTTGCTTTTACATATAAATGAATGTTGAATATAATGGAGTCGATTAAGATCAATTTTGGTAAAATCGAAAAAATATTATATGTTGAAAAAAAAGTAGAAGCACCTAATGGCAGCGTCTATTTCAAGTTCTCTGAGGGAGAAACATTATCATTTCCTCCTCAGTTCTATTTCTAACGTCACCTACATTTTTTTCATTTGCATCATAATTTAAAATTAGACCTTCATAATACTTCATGCTTTTCTTTGATGCAAGTTTCACAAATACATAGTTACTAGCTTTTGCAGTTTGTGTAGCTGAACCATCCATTTCTTCTAGGTCTCCATAATTATATTTCCTTTCATCGTAGAAAATGCTTCATCAAAACTGTTTTTCATTTTGAAATCATCATTATTATTAGGGGGCCCACTTACACCATAGAGAGGGGACCCACTTACCCTAACAGAGAAAAACCACGAGGTAAGTGGGACCCCTCCACTTAAATATTTATTAATAATAATTTGTAAAAAAATTCTTATTGCAATGTGTACTTAAGGTTAGACTCTACAAGAAAACTTGATGAATATAGAAAAAATAGTAAAAACTAACATTGAAACACTTCTTTGAAAAATGTAGCTTGAACTCGCAAAAAAAAAAATGTATATATATTTTGGAAATTTTTTTGACATAAATTATATGATCCAGAAAAAGATGAGATGAAACCCAAATATATGCAGAAGCAATCACTGTGATGAGATTTCACATGATCAGTACAAAAAAGTATAAAAACCATATGCGCATTTCAGTTTTAAGCTGCGTGGCCCACTTACCCCAGTGGCCCCCTTTCCCGAACCAACCCTATGTAATTTTGCAAGTCATTTTCAAAATGCGCTATTAATATGGTCATATTTTGTGATATATTTATGAAATGAAAATTTGAAATATTAACTGTGTCAATAATATTGGCATGCTTTGATTTAATAAATAATAATATAACTTTCCAAGTGCATGAGGGGTAAAGGGGATAAGGCAAAGTGAATGCTTTCATTTCCTTTACTAATTCATTCATTTATTGAATCGTCTACGTATTCATTCATTAATTAACTCAGATACATTCCTTTTTATTCATTAATTAACTCGTTTATTTCTTCATTCACGTATTTCCTTATTCATTCCCTATTTGTTTTCTTTTATATTAGTTCATTTATTATTGGTTATTGCTTCCTTATTTGTTTATTCATTGGTTTGTTTAAGTATGCTTTAATTTCACGAAAAATATTAAACAATCAGAAGTAAATATAGTTCACTAGGTTTTTTTTCTTACTTTTCAATTTGCCCCACATTTTTAAGTACCCAACCACCCAACCCCCTTTTTTTTTGAAGTTGCATATTTACTACCAAAAATGAAAAATATTCAAATGCCACATTTTATTTCAAAATACATTTTTCTTTCTTTATGTACTGCTAGTTTTGGAACAAATTTTCAATTTGTTCATTTCGAAAAAGGTAAGTTACTTTAACTATTTGACTAATTCCACATTCCCTTACTACATGAGCACAAAATTCATACACAGTTTATTATGGTACTTCCATTGAGTAGAACGTAAGCTACGAGTAATAGTATGTGTGAGAATATAGTAATATATACAGGGTGTCCACTCCAATCGTGGACCAATAGCTAATTTCTAAACCGTTAGAGATAAGCATATAGTTTATTTAGGAAAAAATCTCCAAATTACGAAAGGAATTTTGGGTCTATTCAATGTTTTTCAAAAAATCAAATTTTGAAAGAGTTACGAAATTTAAATTTTTATACAGCCCCCCAGTCCTATCAATCATATTTAGTAAAACATTCTTGACACTGTAACGTTTAAAACTAAAAAAAATCACTCTTCTACCACAAAAATTGACCGAGTTATGACGTTTTGAAAAATCAAGATTTTGCATTGTTTCATGACGTCATCGAGAGATCGCTTAAGGGACCGTATGCGAAATCCTTCAAAATCTTGATTTTTCAAAACGTCATAACTCGGTCAATTTTTGTCGTAGAAGAGTGATTTTTTTTTAGTTTTAAACGTTACAGTGTCAAGAATGTTTTACTAAATATGATTGATAGGACTGGGGGGCTGTATAAAAATTTAAATTTCGTAACTCTTTCAAAATTTGATTTTTTGAAAAACATTGAATAGACCCAAAATTCCTTTCGTAATTTGGAGATTTTTTCCTAAATAAACTATATGCTTATCTCTAACGGTTTAGAAATTAGCTATTGGTCCACGATTGGAGTGGACACCCTGTATAAAAGCTAGTTGACTGCATGTGCATTGACATAGTATTAGAGTAAGTAAGATGATAGTGAAATGCAGTATAATGTTGAAAGCTGGACCTGATGCGTATTCAAAACGACGAGTTTAGGATAAATCGGGAATGTGCGAGTAAAAGATTTTTTGCGCTATATATACACTGCTGGCCACCGTAAATGCAACACCATAAAGGAAACGTGCAAATTATATGAAATTTACTACATGCATTAGTGGAGGAGAAATATGCAAATGATTAGAATTTAAACGCAGGCGCACATCACGCGTGCCTGTGGCGCCACCTTGAAATGTATTTAAGGCTTGGAGATTTGGGCGATTTTAAGTTCGCCAATTGTGTTTTTCTTGTGTTTTTTTTTTTTTTTTTTCAAAAAAACAATTAATTTTGCTTCGTAGGAAACGCCGATCATCTTTAATCAAGTATCCGAGTTCGACAGAGGAAGGATAGTGGTCTACCGAGATTATGGGTTATCTTTCAGGGTTATCGGCACTTGTGTTGGACGAAATCAAACAACTGTAATGCGGATATTTGATCGTTGGAAGCAGTAGGGTACATCGGACCGACATGTTGAATGACATCCACCTCGAGTCACCACTTCACGTGATGACAGGTGCATGGTAGTGACGGATCGCTCAGTCACATCACGAACCACAGCACAGCAAATTCCGTCTGTAACGCATCATCCGGTGTTTGCACGTACCATTCGATGCCGTTCACAGCAAAGTGGTCCGTCTGGAAGACGTCCATTGCTTCGTCTACCCTTGACGCAGAACCACAGACGTCTCCACCGCCAATGGTGCGATGAAAGAAGAATGTGGACGGCAGAATGGAATGGAATTGTCTTTACCTACGAATCAAGCTTCTGTCTGCAACACTACAATGGTCGGATTTGAGTCTGGAGACACCGTGGAAATAGGATTCCTGCACCGAGTATTATGGTATGGGGTGGTATTGGTATCACTCTCGCTCTCCTCTAGTACGCATTGGCGGTACTTTAAACAGCCAGAGCTGTATCTCCGAGGTGTTGGAGCCGGTTGTCCTTCCTTACCTTCAGGGCTTACCCACAGCCTTATTTCAATAGGATAATGCACGACCACACGTGGCACGCATTGTCTAAGGGTTCTTCATCAATTGCCAGATTGAGTTGCTTCCCTGGCTGGCTCGCTCTCCGGATGTTTCGCCGATAGAAAACATGCGATTCATGGTTGCTCAACGAATGATCAAGATTACGCCCACAGCTACTACAACAGATCAATTTTGGCGACATGTGGAAGTTGCTCGGTTTGCTGTACTCCAAGAACAAATCCAAAGTCTCTTTGAATAAATGCCGAGTTGTGTAGCAGTGGTAATCTGCAACAATGGTGGCTACTCTGGCGACTGATTTTGGCAGGAACGACACTTCACAGAAGTCTATAAATTTAATCATTTGATACTTGGTCAACATGTTATCACTGTAGCAACCTCTTATAAATAATTACTCTGATGAAAGCCACAGCGTGGATATTTATTGTGCGTAACTTTGCAAAAAGTAAAAAAAAAAGAACATATTTGGTTTTTGCCGATTTGAAACTCCATCGAAAAACTGCTGCAGCAATTCCTTAAAAAAAAAATGCTACTAGCGATCTTGAAAAAGGAAAAGTGATTTCTGTGGTCGGAAACCGTGCCAAATATTTCCATGCACGTATATAATGATTGTAAAATACAAACCTTGCCAAATTAAAGTAGAGGAGTACAATTCATCAAAATACAAAAATTCAAATCACGAATCTAACTATAACTCAGAGGCCACCCTGTATTGAATTCAGAATTGGTCTTTTTTAGTTTTACATAAGAAAGAAACACCTTTCTGGTTTCACAAGAATTTTAAATTATAAAGGTTGTTCAAATGAAAAGGTACCAAACGTTATAAAAATGTAACCGTTGGCAAATTTATCATGCCGCTGTAGGCGAAAATAGTAAGCTATCTAAAGATACGATTTGAGTATAATAAAATCATGATGAGATGGCACCTGTCAATCAAATGAGAAATAGAGTCCATTCCATAAAATAGGTAGAGAAGGAAGAAATCGACGCGTACCATATTTATGAATTAAGCGACATTTTGGCGATCTGCCAAGTTGTATTTATAGAAGAGGGAATAATTCTTAAACCATTTTATTTGAAGTCAAAAAAGAGACAACATTGTAGTAAACCATTCTAAATTTATCGCCTACAAAATATATTTTACTTCATTTTTAATTTAATTCAATATAAATCGCAGTAAATGGTTTGAGTGAACAACTTTAGCTCTTAATTTATTGTTTGCTGGCTAAAGACTGTTGATGTTTAATGTTTTTATTATCATTGTGAAGAATAATGTACGAAATTTCAATGACTAATACTTAATTTTTTTCGGATCAGATGAGTTTAAAAGAAAAAAGTGCTCCAAATATATTTTTGCAATGTGATTATGTATTGTTGGACAATATAATTTGCAGCAGTAATTTCATTTAGTTGGCGAAAAAGTAAAAATGACAAGCAGTATCGCAACCGTAATTTCGCAAATTTTTCAATTCAAATTATCGAATTCGTTGCAGTCCTTGACCATTGTGTATAGAGAGTTGAAACAAAGACCCACCCACTTACGTAGAATATGAATTGTACAATAAGACATCTGCCTTGACCGTGCAAAATTAAAACGTTTTATCTCTTTGGCTTATTTCTTAAATTGGATGACGTATTGAAGATGAGTAAAGTGTCAACTTTAAGTTCTACAACCAATACCATAATTGCGAATCCCATTCTTCAATTCATCTGCGTATCACCCCTTCATGAAAATCGACGATTCTGAAAAAAGGAGGAGTCAAGTGCCATCTCGTCAAAGCCGGACTTCATTCAGTGTAGCTCGGAGCGTGTGCAGGGGAGATCAGAGGCTCTTACAACGAGCACTGTCTAGTTGACGCGAAAGGGCGCGAAGGACAAGATGGCATTCAGATTAAAAAAGTTGACGATAGAGAAGCGGTGATGTCGCATACGATTTCTGACAGCGGAAACTGTAAAGGGCTATTCACATTACGACCGTTTCGTCCGAACGAAGTGGTTTTTCTGACGTGACGGATGGAGGTGAAATATTTCGAGCATTCGCAGTAGCTCCGCCCGAAATTCACGTAACGGTATTCACTCACTACTGGAGCCCGCACCTGGCTAGGAGCCAATGAAATTACTGCCAAAAAACCAGACCGCTGTCGGAGCCGACAACATCCATCATTCTAAAGGCCTATTCACATAACGACCGATCCGGCCGAACGAAGTTGTTTTTCGAACGTGACGGAAGGAGGTGAAAATTTTCGAGCATTCGCACTATCTCCCTCCGAAAGTCACGTGACGGTATTCCAGACGGTACAAAGAGCGCGCACCTGGCGAGAGTAAATGAAGTCGCTGCCGAACAACCGGTCTGTTTTCGGCCCTGACGACATCCAGCATTCTAGAACGGCGACGGAAGCCGTTTTTTCGGCGTGCTGTCATGGCAACGGATTCCGAAAACCAGTTTCACAGCGAAAAATTCGCTTCGGACCGGCAGGAACGATAGTTATGTGAATAGCGCTTTAAACCTGCCGATATTGATCAGCGGATGACGACTCTGTACGGGAAAGACTGTATATCACGCAAGTCATTAATAAAATGGAATTTCCGCTTTACACACGACTATAAAGTTACTACGCGACACCGGTTAAGCTCAAGTGGGAGGAGCATAGCCACTCCCGTACAACTTGGACAAGTCATCCTGCGATTTCTGTATGCTTGGTCCCTTGAAAAATCATCTGAAATGGAATCCTTCGGATAGTTCATCAGTGGGATCTTTGTCCTCAGGCCTGTGGGGAATACTAGTAATAAAGTCTTCATTTACACCCATAGTATCATTTGGTACCTTTTCATTTGAGCGACCCTAATACTAAGCCACAATCTTTGTATTATATGGCAATGTTTCAATCTAGCATGAGTAACATATTCGTAGATTCTTCTGGGAAAATATTAAAATTAATTGAACAATGTGCAAGAAAAGCTGTATGAAGATTGGATGAATTTGATTTAATTACCAGAATGAAACATTTCTAATAATATATATCAATAATTAAATGTTTTCTTCTGTTTTTCTTAGACTAGCTAATTTATTAGTTGTATCATATATCGTCATTATAAACTAGGTACAGTTAAATATTTTTAATCTAATATCACCTACACAAGTTGTGATCTTATTTTTTGCTTTGAATAATTATTTATAAATATTTCTAAAACCCCAAAATGTTTAAATTTATGTGTTTATTAATTCACTAAATATGCAAAAAGGTGAGGTCGCATTTCCAAGCAATACTAATTATAATCAGTATTAAAACGCCTACAAAATCATATTTTGTATATGTGCTTATGTGTTTTCAATTTGATGCGTACATCAAACAATATTAAATTTTTGCAATCAAATGGCAGCTTAAGAAACCTTAAAAAAGCAATTTTTTCCAAAAAAATGAAAAAAATAAAAATAAGTAAATAACTTTCTTCATGCGAAATAATTTAATTGTTTGAGGTAAGGACCTTCATTTGCTTGAAAAAACATATTTATGCTTGAAATTTGATTGTCTCTTTGAAATTTCCTGCTTTCCTAATTTCAACTAAGCGTAAAGTAAAACAATTCATTTCCTGCACTCTCCTGTAAAAATATAACGAAACTGCGAAGTTAACGTTTAAGAAATACCAGTCTACTTGAGTCTGCTCCTGTAACTACCAGATTCAAGCTCTTTCGTTATCATATCTTTCAGTCAAATTTACATTTGCTGTTCAAAACCAAAATTCGATGTGAAATATATATATTTCCCGTTAAAAGGAGAAATCTTACGATAGAACGATTTTTTTCCGCATCGAAATATTCAGAGAAATTGACTATGTTTCAGAATGATTTAACGATAAAGTAAGAAATGAACGTAAATATTAATTCAAGTAATACTTTTTCGAAACGTTTCATTCTATCTCAAATACGATAACTTTTTGATTTACAAATTATTTATTTTATAGAGAAATCTGCATTTTATTAGACCTTAAATTTCTTATTGGCTGTAATTGATTGCTACAACTTTTACATGCAAACGCTATAAATATATGTACCGTAAAATGGGGTGTATAGGAACAGTGGGGTCAATCGGAACAACACTTCCCGACCGTACAAAGAATTTTTTCATAAATATACTATTGGGTATTTTTCGCCATTATTTTTTTTTAGAAAGGTAAGATCATAGGAAGTAGAAAAAAAATACTTTTGTCAATCTGGCAACGCTACTGACTTATAAGGAGGGCTGCACGTGGAATGCTAGAAAACATCACGTTTTCATAGACTGCAAAACTTCGTATGTAAGAGCAAACCTTCTTATATTTCAAACCTAAGAGTGGCATGTTTTAATTATGCATGTATCTAAACAACATAATACTACATTAGGACTTACATTTATTAAAAACTGTGCATAGAAATGAAGGAATTCTGAAAAATGCCACAAGAAAAAAAATTGCGTGGTGTATCGGAACACTCGGCTCTGTTGTTCCAATTCAAACTTATTTAAAAGAAACTGTTTGAAAAATCAATATTCTAACCCCAATTCTTCTAGTAAAGACAAGAACAAGGATTTATTACTGTTTATCCCTTCTCATAAGCAACTAGATCTTAGAATGACAAAAAGTTGCATATTTAAAAAGATTTTTGATCCAGGAGACTTCATTTTACTTAAAATACATGGGGAAAAGTCATACAGACTTTATGTATCAAAAGTCCAGCATACAGACAGTGATGAATAAGTGGGAAAATCTTACAAGACAATCCACAAAACCCAGAGATTTTAAGAAACTAAAGAAAAGGCAGCGTTCATCCCAGATTACGTTATGAAAAAACTTAGGCCAAGCCACAACTGCTAGTGTTAAGGACTAGTACATATTTGTGGACGATATGAGTGACTGCAGTTTATGTTACATCTTTGTGTTTCAATTAAAAAGCATTTCTTAAAATCAATTTTAATTTTTCATAAGTTCAAAATCATTTTAAATTTTGACAAATCATAAAAGTTTACTGGTAGAGAAAATATTTTTTTTTTTTGATAATAACTATCTGTTCTTATTCTTCCCCATCAGTATTACTTATGTTTGTAAGACCTATTACAGGTTAAATTGCAAAAAATAAAAAATTTAACATGTGATCCGAGTGACCCCTATCAGCAGGGTGGTTCGGAACACCCCTAAATTCCTATATATATAAATAATAACTATTCGAGCCGGCCACCTCGTCTAGTGGTCAGCGACGTCTGACCGTGATGCGGTGGCCCCGGGTTCGAGTCCCGGCTGAGGCATGGGCGCACTTTCTCTCTCTCCTGTCATTGTCCTTTCTGTGTGTGTGAAAGTGAGTTATGAATGGATGCCTACCCTATGAACGGGTCCTTATGGCATGTGTGTTGAGCTTAAATCGGTCTTCCACCTAAATGGTGCTCTTAAAAACGGAAGCCGTATCTTTCCTGCCTTAAATCGAGCAGATTTCATCTACTCTGGCTCGGATATCAGAGTGGTGTTAGAAACAAACAACATAACTATTCGAAATGTTTTGTCTTTGCTTGGAATATCAAAAGCAAAGCAAGACCGAAGTTTTTACCCAAAAAATCAAATAAAAAAAAAAATCTTTTAACTACTTTTTTTTTTACAATTAAAGCTGAGTGTTCCGATTCACCCCATTTTATGGTATATGAATAATTTTAAAGCAATCTTATTTTTATTATAGTTATTGAAAACTGAAACGGACTACTATATATGGAATGTAAACATTTTTACTACCTTTCAATAAACTTCCTTCTCTTTGGATCTCTGCATCATTTGATATGCATGTATCTTGTAAAAATTCCCAACAAAGTGTAAACAAAGTACGACTAATAACGACAAGGAGGTAAAATATTTTGATTCTTACATTTCAAAGCCTTAGACTTTTGTATATTCTTCTTAACGGAAGTTTAAGCAAACAATGCCTTTAAACGCTCACATCATTATTCTCATAAGTAGGCATTTGCTTAAACTTTCGGTTAAAATTACCCTAGTTTTTGGTAAATACTAATTCATAAATTTTCAACAGAAAGCTCTGTTGATGTAATCATCAATATTTCCAAACATAGAGAGCGATTCACAATTTAAAACAAAAACCAAGGAAGGTAAGATCTCTAAAAGTCAGTTATAAGTATACTTAAGCAATAACTATATCATATTTCAGATAGCGGAATACGGACTATAAACAAAATAAATAAGTACAAATAAACAATAATAATGTATTTTTTAAAACATTTTGCAAAAAACATAAACAAATACCTCCAAATGGTGCATATCAATTTGAAAGGGAAACGACATTATTATTTAAATTAAAAGTTCAATACATTATCTTGCACCGTTCAAAAGATGCATCTCAAAAAACGATTGTCGCAAATATGCGAGTGAGAAATGACGCACAGGTTAGCCTGTATGTCTGTCTAGGAATTTATTAGCAAAAGCAAAAATATGCATTCAGCCTTGCATTTTTTTCTGGATTTTAATATATGTTGAATTACTATGAAGATACGATTATTTTCCCAATTGAAATGAATACGGACTATGCCGTAGGTATGAGTCGGAAAAAATAAAGTGAACCGTCTAACAATAAAATAGGTGTAGAAATGGTAAATTGAAGACTGTTAGTGTATAGTGTCTGAGTAATAATTGATCAATGAAGTAATTGTGACCTCTTTATGGTTGATACGTTACGGACTAAAAGTATAAGACGTAAGATACATCGCACTTTAATGAAAACTGCAAAACCTAACAAAATATTTTTTTAAATATGAATGCAGTGCTTTATATAATGTTATGGGTTAGCTCGATAAAAATGTTTTTTTTTTCAAAGAGCACCGCCAATTTTTTTACAAACCAATGAGACATTCTTTCATTTGAAGCATTTTCAATACAAGAGTTTCTAGCTTACTATTCATATCTCTAAGAAAAGCTCAATATTTGTGTTTCACTTTTGCTCACAAATATGTTTTTAAGTGAAATCTTCAACCTGGGATCCTGAAGATGCTGTTTTGACACGTTCCTCTATCTAACTCCATACAAGACATACGTACAACTTAATGGTTTTCCCCGTGATCGTCCATTAATGGTTATTTTTCAGACACTCAAGAACATCTAAAAGGTTTGAGAACATTTATCTTATGTTCTTGATAACATCTAGTTTATTTTACGATCCCAGGATCATTAATAATTGTGAAAAGAAGTTCCTTGAAATTAATACTTAAAATATAGATCGATATGTGGTTGAATTCTTTCTCCATCTTGTTCAATTCTTTACCCTTTTTTCCTTTTGCATTCACATTCAGAAACTAATAGCAGATTCCAGATTACGGAGGCATTGAAATAAACTTAAAACACTAATTTTAATCTCAAAATCCTTACCCTCAAAATGAATGCTTGTGCCGAAACTCGTTATTGGTTATTTTTTGACAATATCTACACCTTTAAAAGGTGTGTCTTACATTTTCACTAGCATTTTTATTGTTTAATATCAGTCAGCTCCAAATAAAATGTATAATTATTTACATAATCAATGTGCAATGCAGCATCAAAACCGATAGTTATACTTTTGTTAAACATAACCAAAAAACTTCTTGGTTAAAATAGAGATTAATCTCATTAATATGCTGATTTGTTTTTCTGTAACATAGTTCCCAAAAAAAATTTAATATTTATTAAAAATTAAGTTAAATGTGAGCAAAAAATGTAACATTATTGCAATTAAGTTAAAGCAGTGAATACACGGTGAATAAGTAGCGATATTGAAAAAGATTAAACGTACTAAAACACTGGCTAGCTGCAGATAATTCAAAGGTAGAAAAGGATATGAGGAATATCAAAAATGACAAAGTTGTGACAATGGGGAAAATGCGTATCATACAAAGTTGTTCCAGTTAAGTAATGTATGACCTCCAGTTAAGTAATGTATGAAGTTTAAAAGATAACTAATGATTAAGTTTTATTTCCTCTATCAATGTAAAAAGCATGGAAACATGAGAAAAAGGAAGTTACTTGAAAAATATAGGTGTAAATTAAAACATCGTGACAAATTATATTATTAATGGTATATATGTTATAGTTTTAAATACTTTAGTAGTTTTTCTTTCTTTCTAAGAGTAAAAAGTATTTTGCGTTGTGACATTTTAAAGTTCAAAGCAAAAAAAAAAAAAATCGATGCTTTCCTAAAGTTCTATTTTCTGTCATAAATTAGATTTAACCCATTAATGCCTAGCGTCCCTTTTGAGGGACGGTCCAAAAAGTGTTTGAATTGACCAAAAATGAACATTTCAACCAAATAATAGTGTTCAATTATTATTGTGGTATTATTTCAATTCATTACTAACAGATTGCAGCACATAATCATTGTAAAGTGTGTTCTGTAGCCGTGTAACTAGTGTGCAAAGTATCTTTGGAAAAAAAAATGTCAGGCATTAATGGGTTAATACTTCTACATAAGTTGAAAAAACAACCATACATTTATAAATATTTCGTGCTCAAAAAGTATGGACTAAATTTTGCTGTATTGTAGCACCTTTCACGGCACTGCATATTTGTTTCTCTTGCCTAACATAATACAAATGGAAGCATAAATTATTTTTTGTTATCTCCAAATTTTTATATCAGCTCGTACACATTTTGCTTCACCTTTGAAATCATACCTATGCAAGAATAAACTAACTATTGCGTTTATGATGGTGCTGAGTAAAATTGTTACATCACATTTTAAGAGCCCTAATAACGCAAATATAAGTTTTACATAAGTTATTTTTTAATTAATAATTTTTTAACCACATTTGTGTAATCCCATTTCAATAAAACGCATCAATTACGGCACAAACCAGCCTGAAAAGACTCCTAATATCTTAGATCTTTGTTTCATTGCATGACTTTTAGAAAGAACATAGACTGGCCTTTTGTAAGACAGGTACAAGAAATTTGAAGAATTCCGGAAACAGTAGTTATCTGGCGGCGTTTTAGCTCCTTAACGGACGTATCTTAATAGATACGTCCTTTACGGAGAACATAATATTTTTAACCCATTAATGCCTAGCGTCCCTTTTTAGGGACGGTCCAAAAAAGGGTCTTAATTTCCCCAAAATGAACATTTCAGCCAAATAATAGTGTTCAATGAGTACCTTGGTATTGTTTCAATTCGTTATTAACAGATTGCAGCACATAACCGCTGTAAAGTGCGTTCTGTAGGAATTTTAATGTGATCTTTATCGAAAATGACATCGTTCACAATCTCAAGGAAAAAAGCTAAGTTTTCAAAGTTAATCCCAGCTTCCCTGTTTATGTTAATTGCTGATTTTATTTCTTCTTATAAAATGTCTATTTAAATATTATATCGGAGGCAGAAAAAAATTTCAGTAAAAAAAGTATGCACCCTCTGGGGTCTATCGTAACTTTTAAGGGAAGATTTTTCTTTCCTTAATAAAATATTTATTTTTGACATATTTTTTTTATTATTTTTCCTGTCCATTAAACACTGTTTGTAACAAGTATACAAAATATCTTTGGAAAAAAAAATGTCAGGCATTAATGGGTTAAAATTATTGTTCTTTAAATCTTCAAAATTCATCTGCTTTATACTGATATAAAGACCTTGATCTTTAGAATGTTTAAAATAAAAGAGGAATTTAACAAATTTCTAGGCTTTGTAAGCTGTTTTGTGAGAAACTGATTTGTCTGTTACCTTGGAATTGTCCATTTATATACATTTCCATCTGATATTAGTTAAAAAATAACATTTGGCATCATCCATAAAATATGTTGTGCCATCCCACTGTATGTCTTTATTGAAGATATGTATTCGTTTCGAGTAATAAAATGGCTATCTGTTAAACATCACCCCGAAGGAAGAAAGAAAGTGATAAATGAATTGCCTAAATTCATTTGCTAAAATGCTCAGTGAATAGAAACCAATTAGCATGGCATAAAAAATGATGTTTGCCTTAATTACGTCAGCATAATTTGTCACTTATATTAATAAGCGTTGATAGAGAACACAGGCTGAAGCTTATTCAAATTAATAAGTGACATAAGTTGTTGGCGACAGTCGGGCGTGTCACACGGGGTGTGGTCGGATCAGTAGACTTGGAGGTTTTTAGTCCGGGAGGATTAGCTCATCCACTCCCTTCATCTGTTATGCCCGTAGTCAAATAAAACGGCGAAGGTCTCTTTTATACTCTGTTTTTTCAGCAAAGTGAGGTTTGACCTTAATGGGGGGTTTATTTTGGCCTTGATCTCTCTTTGTGGTTCGGGCTAAAACGATGAAGATGAGTTTATTGACGAGTAAGATGCCTTGGTATGCTTTAATATTTAACGAACCCGGAAAGATGAATCGGGAATTGAGTAATGAAATTAGGAATCTATTTTTATGAAATGATAAATTAGGCGGTGTAATGGTTTCATTAAAAAGGTATTTTATCGATGTCGTTTCATTATGTTCTCTTTTCGCTGAAAGTTTAGTTTTTAATATTAATCGAAGTCCTTTGAAGAGAAACGTTTTGCGCGTAAATATAAATACAGTTTTAGAAAATCCTCCGTCTTTAGCTTGTGCTTTTTTTAACGTCGTACAATAAAATGTGTGTTAGTATACAAAAGAGAAAGTTTATTATTTATATATATATATATGATTCATTTAAATGTTTCAGTCTTCCAAAAAGGTTTAGGATGCATCTTAAAGACTCTAAATCATACAGCAATGCGGGGTGGAAATGCTTTTCTGAAACGGTGATGTACACATAAATACTATAAAGGAAATTGACCGAAAATGAAAAATCCTTTAATAATGCATGTAAGAAAGCAAAATATACACTTTTCTCCCCCCTGCCCCACCTGTTAGCATTGCGCCTCAGGTTTCAATATTCAGTAGCAAAATGGTACACTGGTCAAAGTAAGCCTGCGAAGTTTTATTTTCACCGGCTACAATGCAAATCTCACATCTTGAACACTTCAAATCGCCCGGATTACTCTCGGCATATCTCAAATTTCACCCCGTCGGAAAAGAATTTCCGAATCTACATTGCTGTATGATTTCGAGCCACCAGGATTCATCCTACTCCTCAAAGAAGTCTGAAATCTTCAGCTGAAACACCCTGTATATGTATATATATATATATATATATATATATATATATATATATATATATATATATATATATATATATACAATATATCGTAAGGTCAAATCTGGTTTATTTCATTTAAAACATTTCTTTCCATTTATAAACATTTAATGTAGTTTTTGAAAAAAAAAAAAAAAAACGAAAACCTTCTAAAAAAATGCGAAGATGCATATAATTCATTCTAACTTTAATATTTATTTAAGCTTGAAGGTATGATATTTCTGTTGAGATTTGTTTTATTTTCCATGCGAAGTAGAAAATAAAAATTTTATCTCTCTTGTGGTAACTTGCTTTTAGATGCAATATTAATATTTTGCTGTTATACACGTAACATGCTGTATCATATTGATTGGAAAATCCTATTTTTATATTATTTATTTAAAGAAGAAAGATGCCATAAAATGAAAACATCAATAAAGGTAGGTCATAATCGTAAAACTCTTGAAGCCAACGATGATATATTTCAATATCTATGTTCCAAAAAATTTGGCAATAGAAACTGGGATTTTCTTTGTTTTCTATTTTTTTTTGTCATGTTGATGCTCTGAAATATAAATGAATTAAGTTAAAATATTTCTTTTAATAATTCAATCTGCACATAAAAGAAGTACGGTAGTTTGTAATATTTTTTATTCTTCAGATGCTTTTAAATGTTAGATGAAAATAACCGCAAAATAATTATTTTTATAATCATGTTACAAATGTTTACTTTTCATGAAAATTACTAAGTGAGAGTCTCCTCCCTAGCTAAATTCGAAAGTATTTTTTCTTTACTTTAGACTTTGTTTAATTATTTAATTATTTATGAATACATAGCATCTATATGATTCCTTTATATGCTTTCATTAATATAATGGGTTTCAAAGATTACCATATATATTATCGTCGTGGAATAATTTGATTACATTTTTGACCAATTTTCCAAGTAAAACTGGAATTTTCCCATTTTCGTTTCGTTGATACAATGCAGTTTATTATTTATTTTTACATTAACTAAAGTGTACCTAACAATTTTACCTAACAAAATTTACCTAACATTTACCTAACAAAACTACCATTAAGACTGCACGTTCTGTATATGCACTGAAAAAATAAATGTTGCTTTACAGCATAATACAGCTAACTTTATAGTAATTTTACAGTAATAAACAGTAAAATTGCTAATTTTACACTAATAAACGATAAAATTGCTAGTTTTACAGTTTATTGCTGTGCATTTTACAGTTTAAAACTGAAAACTCTACTGCCAGTATTATCCTGTTGCTTTTACAGCTAAATTTACGGTAATAAACTCTAAAATTGCTAATTTTACTGTAAGTTAGAAAAATAAGCTAGTTTAAAATAGCTAGTTTTACAGTTTATTAATGCGCAATTTACTGTTTTAAACTGAGAATTCTGCTTTCAGCATTGCACTGTAAAAACAAGTTTATTTTTTGCAATGTACGTTTGTACGATATTGAACACTTTTGACGTAACTAGCCTGACTTGGTTAAAAATGAAAGTACATCCAGTTCAAGGTTTACTGTTTAATTCTAAGAATTTGAGCTTCAGCAGTGATATCTATTTATTTACATCCAATACAAAAGTAATACATGCAACGATTTTTTACATTCCTTTAATGTAGTCAACAGCATCGCGTACAGCCTATTTCTAACTACCGTATTACCTCGCATTAGCCGACATGCAGCAAAATTCGAAGGTCACTAGATTTTTAATAACATTTGCCTATTTCTTTCCGGCCAGACGGAAAATCGAGGTTTGAAAAAAATAGTAATTTATTACTATAACAAGAACATAATCAACTTAAACAATAATATAAGTTCTATATACGGAATGCTAAGCACTTTTATGATTAGCATTCTGGTTTTATCTGCACTTTTTATCAAAAAAACTGTGACCAGGCAATTGTTTGTAATATATATTACCTAAATGCAATGCTTTATAGTCATTTGTGAACGGGAAATATTTAAGCAAAGTTTCTGAAAATGTGTCATCTAAATGAAACACATGGAAGCACAAAACTTTAAAAAGGGATTTCCCATTTTGAACTCAGCTGCAGATACTACTTTTGTGCTTGACACGACAGTACAGATCATTTTATTAGTATTAATAAACTGTTTAATTTTGCAAAAATATTAATAAAATATACTAAAAAAACGCACCATCGCGCCCTCACGATTTTTTTTTCTCTCGAAAGCCTCAAATTTCTTAGTTAGTTCTTTAAAAAGAGGTTACTTTGGGAATGTACTGTAATGTTCCTCACAGTGCTCATAGAGAGACATAAATCTTTTCTTGACATAAATCTCATTCCTTGCTTGGCACTGAAGAAGGAGGCTTTATGCCTCTGAAACATGTTTGCCGATTTTTAAACTGGACTTATTTGTGCTTTTAGACGTTGCTTTTTTGGTTTTTACTCAGTTGCGCACAAAGTGAAATGTTTTAATTAAGACATAAATCTTATTTTCTAATCCTGCCAGAGGAAATCATCACTAGGACTTTATATTTTTCAGTTAATTTGACTTAAAAAAAAAAAAACAGGCTTAGCTCAAAATGGTTCGAACTTTCCCATAGATGCCCTAAATGATAGTACTTATTTCATTCAAATAATAAATTATCATATTTAAGCATAAAATAAAATATTTTAAATCGTTTAAATTAAGGTATTTCGGGAAGATAAACATCAGAAGTTCTCTTGTATTTCTCTCACTGTCCATACTACTCGAAGATTCTGCAAAATGTGGTCGAACGTTTTTATATATTCTGCAACATGTGAAATAAACTGGTTTCATCCCCTAAACCTGCTAAATAACCTCAAAAAATCTCTCCGCCAGCTTGAATAAATCAGTAAAAAGCATAGTCGTGATGGAACACGTCAAAAAAAATCAATATGCAAATCCAATTTCAGTTTAGAAGCGAGCAAATCAAATTTTTCCTAAAATGCTCAACTGCTTTTGAGAAGCTACAAAGTTAAGATTCTTCAAGTCGCTCGTAGAACAACTTCTAGAAGAAGCGGCTTAAATATCTGAAGACTTTTAGTCCAGAGTTTACTGCATTTTTTGAATATTCATGAAACGAGAAAAGCACGAAATTTTAAGATGAATAAATGACATCGTAAAATCTCGTCTATTTCTTTCTTAGGCTGAACAGCATCGGGCAAGGGAAGCTATTTTCGAAATTACTTCCTTCCGCATTAAGTAACATCTTTTTGCTGTTTCATATTAAGATATTAAAGTGTATTTTACTGGTTTAGTTTCGCTTCAAAACGTTAAGTGTATACAGTCAGAACTTAAAAGAAAAAAAAATCCATTTTAACAATAAAAATGCAAAATGTAAAGCTACAGTAAATTTTGTGGCATTGGAATTAATGAGCAATAGATAAACCTTTAATATTCTTTTATGTGATTTTTTTTTCCTTTTTTAAAAGCACAATACAGTAAGAGTTATATCCCCTTTAGGAGACGATGGAATATCTCTACCTCAAAACCACAGACTAAGAAAATAACACAATCGCTACTTTGCAATCTTTGCAATCTTTTTTGTTCTCGCATATTCTTTTATGTGATTTTTTTTTCCTTTTTTAAAAGCACAATACAGTAAGAGTTATTCCATCGTCTCCTAAAGGGGATATATCTGTACCTCAAAACCACAGACTAAGAAAATAACACAATCGCTACTTTGCAATCTTTGCAATCTTTTTGTCCTCGCATATTCTTTTATGTGATTTTTTTTTTCCTTTTTTAAAAGCACAATACAGTAAGAGTTATTCCATCGTCTCCTAAAAGGGGATATATCTCAAAACCACAGACTAAGAAAATAACACAATCGCTACTTTGCAAGAGAGAGTAAAAAAGTTTGTTGCATAAAAATGCTGAGAGCCGTTCTTTTATAACGCTGTATTTTTAAATAGAATTATGCGCTTATGGCTCCTTTGGGAATAAGGTTCTACATTCAATGCAGTAATAGCTTAAAAATCACGATTTTTGGACTTACCCCAGGTAGCACAAATAACCTTTAAACGTTTTATAAACGTTTTTAAGCGGTTGATACAACGTTAATAACCATTTTACAACCTTTAAGAAACGAAGTGTGCTACTTGGGACGTTAGTCCAGCCGTGTGTGAAGTGGTGTGTGCATTTCAAAAATCAAGCAAAAATGAGAATTAATTAATTAAAAGTAGGACTTTAGAGTCCCTTTGGCCACATTATGGACGCGTGTTATTTTATATGATTGTTTAGGGTTATGGTGATGAGGAAAAAGTGGTATAATTAATGGTGAAACATTTTAAAAAACTGCCTGCGCGTTTAAAAAGAGCGCCTGTAAGTTCAATACCCATCGGTGCCTTGAGTATTCTTTCTTCCTTTTTTGAAAGCAGACTTAATAATTCTATTGCTCTGTGTGTCCTGTAGTAATATGCTACATTATAAATTGTCTGTGATAATAAAATAAAGGCAAACAATAAACATTACGTATCGTACAATTTCTAAGTACTTTAGTTTTCAAGTGTAAGACTGTTAAAATCAGTACAAAATAAGCACTGATTTTATTTGAACTGACTTTTGGAGATATTCCACTTACAGCACCTTACAGCACCAGTGAGATATATGTGTAAGTCGTAAACCGTCCTCTTTACTTACCTAGATGGCGTGGAAGTTTATAAGTAAAGTATTCTAAAACGTTATGGGCAAAAATAATGCGTCAATAACTATGGGCAATGACTAACTGTTTAATTAACTAATTCGGAGTGTTAAATTGTACCGTGTTTTTGAGCTAAAAAGTTTTTTTTGTGCATAGTAAGAAAAGATCATTTTTCACTATTTGTAGCCAACAAGCTAATTGGTCAGTCAAATCACAATCGAAACATGCAAACTGCTTTATGATGAACAGATTTTAACTAATCAAGTTTATGGTTTTAGTTTGGCCTCGAATTAGATCGGTTCAAAGCTTAGTTAAGATATGCAGACTGTGGTTGTCATTTTAGAAATAAAAGGTGAAAGTCAGTTTAGTTGATAAAACAACGGAAATTAACTATAAAGTTTGTTTATTTAGTTTATTTTTTAAATTGGAATCAAGCGATGTTTTTTGTTTTGTTTTTACTTCATTCACTGATTTAATTTTTTTAATGATTCATGAAACTGGCTCTTGTATTTTAAGATAGTAATAATATTCTCAGTTACGTAAAAAACAAGTTTTATTTAAGAATAATCGTTTGCATTTGTTGCTGGTGGAACTGTACACTCACGAGTGCAACGAGTATAACTTATTTTTTTACATTCAAGAAAACTTTTTAGAAAGCAGATAATTCGTTTTTTGAAACATAATAGCTATAGTCAAGTATAAACGAACTAAGAGCCAAAGTATTAAATTTCAGAAGAAAAGTACAAATATTAGGTGAAAATGCTTTATTTGTGAAAATAGGCAATTAGATTGAGAATAAATGATTTGAAATTTTGCGAAAATATTGATAGTTTTTTTTATCGTATGTTTATGGGGAACCTTTAGTTTTTCCAGCAGAAGCATGATTCCATTCAATATATGAAAATAAAGAGCTTTGTCATTAATTTATATTTTTTATGTTATTATGCCATGCTTATCCTGCGAAAAGGTATGAGAAGCGGAAGAAATATTTTTAACTTCAGAAAAAAGCACATAATTACGTAAATATTTGCCTTACTGTGGTTCGTAGGGCACAATATTAAGAGAAAAACTTTTTATTTTAGTTGTAGCTTAAAAAAAGTTTCATGTTTTTTTTTTTTTTTTTTTAATTTGGTATTTGTTTAACACTTGATCCGTTTTTCGGCGTGCTAAAGTTTGATCTGGTTACAACTTATTCATTTAAAGTAATAATCAAATTTTGAATAGCGCATTATTTAACAAAGCAACTTACTCAGTTAAACTATAAGTTAATCAGCTTATGAAAACGTAGTTAAAACACAATCAACACATAACAGTATCAAGCGTATTATAACGTTTCTATTCGATTTAAAACGCCACGCCAATGTATTATCGTCGTTATTAATTCTCAAACAAATCTTTTGTTTGAGAATCTTTTCTTGAGAAGACCTCAAACAAATCTTTTAATAGAATCAGTTTTCCAATTAATCTCAAATGATAGCGAAAAATAACTCATTTTCGGCTATCCGAGCGAACGATTTTTTGATGGCCCGTATCGGGAAAGAAACAAAGGATGAAAAAGAAAAAAATACTGATGTTCGTCTCCATGGCAACAAGGGTTCAGCCAGGTGGTTAGTCTCCTCTTCCTCATCAAAGCAAGCAACACCTGTGAGCTGAAACTCTTGGTAAACGATTCTTCTAAAAAATCAATAAACCAGGGTCAGTCTCTTGCTTGGGCTCTCAGAAGGCAGTAAAAAAGAATTAAGGTGCTGTTACCATCGCTGGTCCATAAGAGGTCATTTTCGTTTCTGATACTCATAATAGCCATTTACTTTAGTCTTGGAGAGAAAAAACGGCTTGAAAATATTAGAGATTTTCCTTAAATGCGAAGGAAACACAGTTATTGCTTTGAAAGGGGCGTGTTTGTTTTCTGGAAAAAGATTTTTTGTTTGTTGTAGCAGTGGTGCAGATGATGATATCGGTTACTTGAAAAATAGCAGCTCAGTTATATTATTATTGCGTTTTACTGGGAATAAAGTTACAAATTTGCAGTTACTCTTGATTGTGTATCTTAATTTGTGGTAAAAAAAATTCAAAAATATAATAATTTAGGTAACGCTCTCAACTTCACGTTAAATAAATTTAAAAGGAAGTATTTCACAGATACAGAAAAATTAGTTAAACGCACAGCTTATAATTTCTTAAAGCGCACTTTTAAATGTATTACCAAAATGTATTTTGTATGCGTTATTTTTTCTTCTTTTAAACTAAATAGTTTTACAATATAAATGTTGGAACATGTGCATACATGCTGCAACCACATGTTATCAAAACATCTTTTCATATTTTCTAAAAAAAATAAATAAATAAATAAATAAATAAATTTGACTCATTGTTAAACTTTTAAAATGTTTTTTTTTTCAATAATGTTATAGTTTAGATTATTCAATCGCATTATAAGTTAACAAAATAATAATAATAACAACCCCAAAAATAGATATAGCAGAATCACCAAGTGAGAAGTGGTATAATTCAGTATTCACCGATAAAATATAATGGAAAAAGTTTTCAATTAGCTAATGAAACAAAATGAACGTTTGACGAACAAAAAATATTACTGGAGACAACGTACAAAAATACACATCAAGTAGGTTTTGGGTTCTGAACGAAATTCTAAAGTACTAAATCAATAAGTTTATGCACATATTTAGGACAAAATCCATTTTATGCGCAAATTTATGTCAATTTTTGTTAAATGTGATGTACATGTTTGGCATAGATCCGATTTGCCTAGATTTTTTTAAAGGAAGGGACCTAGAAATGATATTTGGAAACCGACACATCAGTCATAATTTCCATAGGTTCTGCCAAATATAAAAACTATTTCTTTATTAACTAATAATGCTTTTTTTTCATCGGGAATAAGTTTAATGTTTCAAAGTTACATATGTCTATTATAAGCATATTATAGTAACAATGAGACAAATTAATGCTTTCCCAACCATATTTGGGCATTAAAAATGCAGGGAAAAAGAAAAATGTGCACAGTAATGCAATTTTGATATTCGTTTTTATTCATATTACAAGCAGAATTTCAACGCAGAGTTCTTAACTGGTGCAGTAGGGCTGAAAATAACTTCTTTAAGGGCCATCTTTAAAACGGATTCATGTATTCTATTATCAAGAATTAACGCAAAACAAACGTGATTACAATACAACATGACATAGGAAAACAACTCACACAAACCAACTCCGAACATTTTTTTAAACACTCAGTCTACTGCTTACATAAATTTGCTATATATAAATAAAATGTGCTACATAAATTTGCGCACAGTTAAGCAAATCAAAATGTACTCACTTTACTAAAGAAAATAATCAAATTTTCAGCATTTGATTTCCTTTTTAAATGTTTTTTATTATGCCTTTTCTAGATGTTTCATTTTCTCCTCAAGCTCTTATTCCTGCGAGTTCTTTTTTTTTACTTATCTTTTTAATGTATCTACAAATACAATATTAAAAAAAAAAGAAAAAATAACGCAATATTTTCCTTTACTTTTTTAAAATATTTTTAAATGATAAGAGTGCCGCCCTGTGACTGCTGCACCAATAGTAAGAGCAACTCCTGCTAACACCTTAGATACACCACTGATTACAGAAGAACATTTTAACCCATTAATGCCTAGCGTCCCTTTTTAGGGACGGTCCAAAAAGTGTTTGAATTGACCAAAAATGAACATTTCAACCAAATAATAGTGTTCAATTATTACTGTGATATTGTTTCAATTCATTACTAACAGATTGCAGCACATAATCATTGTAAAGTGTGTTCTGTAGCCGTGTAACCAGTATACAAAGTATCTTTGGAAAAAAATGTCAGGCATTAATGGGTTAATTAATAATCAATCAGTTCTGAATCGTGCATTATTTATTTAGATTATACAGCTAATTTTATAGTAATAAACTGCAAAAATTGATAATTTTACAGCAATAAACTGTCAAATTGCTCATTTTACTGTTCTAATCTGTAAAATTGCCAATTTTAGTTTATTGCATTGTATTCTACAGTGTTAAACTGAAACCTCTGCTGCCAGTATTATACCGTTGATCTTATAGTATAATACAGGTAAATTTTACTGCAATGAACTGTAAAATTTCTACCTTTACAGTAAGAAACTGTAAAATAGCTAGTTTTACAGTTTATTACTGCTTATTTTACAGTTTTAAATTGGAAAATCAGCTGCCAGTATTATACTGTTAAAACAACAGTTCGTGTTTTGCAGTGTGTGCTAGAGAAATAATCTAGGTAAGATTAAGAATTTATCCAACTCCCTCCGATTTAAATCTCCTTTAAGCTTATTCACTTTGCATTAATTTTTTCCTTCTAAAATGCGAAACGAAAATTCGGAGACGGTCCTCGATAGCTGAAATTTACCTTCCATAAAATACTTTTCAGGCATTAGAGTATCAGCTTAAATTGTGTCCTTACTTGTCCAATCTAATGATGATGACACGAGTTTCAACGATTGCTAAACGACGGGCTCTATATTTCAGCTTTTTACCATTTCCTGAAGTATTCTATTTCTTTCTCTCCTAGAGGGGGCGTTAAATATTAAATTTAGAAATCGATTTCAATGATACTCTGCGTAAAATGACATGATACACTGTAAAAAATGTTGTTTTTATAGTATTACAGCAAATTTTATAGTAATAAACTGTAAATTTTTATCATTTTACAGTAATAAAATGTAAAATTTCTACTTTTACAGTAACAAACTGAAATTGTTAATTTTTTAGTAATAAACTGCAAAATTAATAATTTTGCAGTTTATTACCGTGCATTTTACAGTTTTAAATTGGAACCTCTGCTGCCGGCATTATACTGTTGTTTTTACAGTAAAATACAGCTGAATTTTTTAGTAATAAAATGTAAAATTTCTACTTTTACAGTAATAAACTGTGAAATTGCTAATTTTTTAGTAATAAGCTGCAAAATTAATAATTTTGCAGTTTATTACCGCGCATTTAGCAGTTTTAAAATGGAAGCTCTGCTGCCGTCATTACACTGTTGTTTTTACAGTAAAATACAGCTGAATTTTATAACAATAAACTGTAAAATTTCTAACTTTACAGTAAGAAAATCTAAAATTGCTAGTTTTACAGTTTATTACTGTGCAGTTTACAGTTTTAAATTGAAACCTCGGCTGCCAGTATTATATTGTAAAATCAACAGTTTATTTTTTGCAGGATATGTATTTTAATTTCAAGTATCAAAATCCTACATGTAATTTTTTGTAATTAAAATAACAGAATAAAGTAGTACCCCCCCCCGTGTTTGGAGCAAGATTTGTGCACAAAAAAGAAAAGGAAAAAGCTGTGAATCAGAACTGGTAATTAGTTTTAAACATAGGATTGTAGTCATTAGCTAACGGTTCTCAGCCAATAGGGTACACTCCCTAGAGGGTAATGATATCAGTAAGTGTAGGGAGCTCAAGAATTAAAAATAAATTCTGGAAAAAAATGAAATGAAATAAGTTCTGACCAAATATAACTTAAGGTACACATTATCACTTCTATATGATACTTAAAATTTAAGTTTAAATAATGTTTGTGAGCAGTTTAACAAAAATGCCACATTTGCACTATTAGATACGCAAGTTTCCAATAAGTCTGAAAAATGCAAAAAAATCTTTTTTAAAATTTAAAAAGCCTTTATTGTCCATAAAAAACCTATTAAACAACGTTTTATAAACTCAAAAACATTATCAACAATTCTATATTTACTTTAAAAGACCAATCATCACCTACGGGCACTGATAAAGGTTTCTCTGTTGTTTAGTCTCTGTGTTTAATCCGTGCAGGGATATGTGCAGTTTATAATGACCATATCCTCCATTCGATCCTTCGGTGTCTTAAAGGCACCAGAGTCCTAATAATATCAATCATGGTCTTATTGAGTTAGTCCACTTTTTCAGGGTCATTAAATCACAAGTGAAAATAGTAGTACACAGCGACATTTGTCTTTTTAAATTCGTTAACTACATATATTAGGCTATCTAGAGCAATAAGCAACTTTTTTTTATACGAGTTTAATGCATTGAACCACAAAGAAAGAAAAAAGTACTGTAAAATAAGATTAGGCAAGTTGACCAGTTCTTTTGTAATAACCATTACTTTTCAGTATAATCTGTTGACACCAATGTGCAATCAACAAAGTTGCCTGTTCTGAATATTAACAAAATTTAAAACAATCTATTTAAAGCCGAACATAATTAATGCTAACAATCACATAGGTCAACGTTATCCTAATTAGCAGGACAACATTAAACCACATTATTAATTCATTTTTTAAAGGTTATCTCCTAAATAATTTCTCCCAAATTATTATTTTTCAAACTTTTGAAGGCTAACTATTCAAAATAATAGATTTTTATTATAACTATTTTTAAGTTATGCGTCAATAGATTCAACATACATGAGGCAAGTAAAAATATAAAAATTGTAACTAAAAATTATTTTAAAAACCTGTTATGATATCATTCTGAAACTTAAACCAACAGTAGTTCAAATCTAAAAATACATTCTCTTTGATCAATTCTTATGCACCTAATTCGTAATAAGTTTATACTATTTCGTATTCAGACAAGAAGGCTTCGAAATAATTAATAAACAATAAAACCATGGCTGGAGTGGTAATGTCCTGAATTTTTATCACAATGCAATTTAATGCAATTTAGCGATTCCAAGCACGATTTATCAAACGTTTAAAGGAAAAAAAAAAGAATCAATATCGAAACTGCAGCAAATGCATGTAAAAAGATTTCTAGTTTTTGGAATGCAGTGCACAAATTATTCGAATATGGTAGTGTTCTATCAATCTACAAGTATACATTAATGCACAGAAAAAAATATTGTAAAAACTTGGTGAAAGCAAA
The DNA here is from genome assembly GCA_038373865.1 of Uloborus plumipes. NCBI lineage: Eukaryota > Metazoa > Arthropoda > Arachnida > Araneae > Uloboridae > Uloborus > Uloborus plumipes. The sequence continues at coordinate 28,524 of JAXGGA010003445.1, forward strand.
AACAATTTATGTGTTTCGTACAATACCATTTCCTGAAAATGCTTTTTTATGGCTTAAATAATTTATAAGCTTTTAAATGCAAGAATATTAAAAAATAAACATCTGAGCCCCACTAATTTTACCGTTTCAATCCATTTTTTTTCGTATCAGAATTCCGTCTTTTTTTTTTTTTTTTTTTGTTGTACAAATTTGATTTTCCTTTTCGATAAACTGAATTTCTGCATTTTAAACCAAAGTTCCAATCTACTTCCTCTGATATGCTAAAATTATAAACAATGCAGAGTTATATGCAATAAGTTACCGTCCATAAGCCAGGGCTAAGGCAGAACTGAAGCAAATGCACCCACAGCTCGATCATAGCATCCTAAGACTGCAGTTTCGTCCTTATTGTGGACTCCTCAGTTAGGAATAGCCAATGATCGAGCTGGAGGCAAAGTTCATCTTATTGTAGCTAAGATTGCCAACAAACTGGTAGATAAAGTGAATTTATCTTACCAGCGAGCGTCCGCAAACCATGGTGCGGCTCAACTCGAAATTTGAAGGCAAAAGCTGGGTAATATGCAATGAGTTACCGCCCATATTCAGTTCTGCCTTAGCCCTGGCTTATGGGCGGTAACTCATTGCATATTACCCAGCCTTCAAATTTTTTGCCTTCTAATTTCGAGTTAAGCCGCACCATGGTTTGGGCAATCTTGGCTACAATAAGAGGATCTTTGTCTCTAGCTCGATCATTGGTTATTCCTAACTGAGGAGTCCACAATAAGGACGAAACTACAGTCTTAGGATGCTATGATCGAGCTGTGGGTGCCTTTGCTTCAATGCAGAGTTAGTTTTAGATAACGTGCGCTATTTAAAAGTTGGTGCGCATGGAAGCTTGCCAAAAATCTTGCAAAAAATTTCCAATGAATTCTAACTAATATATTTTTAAAATATGCTCAAATATGCTTTGCTTCTCTCATTCTAGAGTCTACTTTCGTAGTACTGGTAACTTTATTAGCGGTGCCTACTTAGCTTTTCCTGAAGTAAAGCTGTTACCGATTTAAATCGGATGCCTTTTCTTCCAAAAACTCGCTTTTTTTGCATTGAAAAACGATTATTTGACATCCCGAAACACATGTATGCATTTTTTTTCCAAATTTTGAATTGTACCTTTTCCTATTGTTTTATTTTCTTTAACTTTTCAAGCAAAAAGGCATTTATTCAGCTCTGCAATAAGAACTTCCTTCCTTTCTCTTTTTAATGAATTTTTTAAAGGAATATTTATTTTAAAGTAATTTTCAGTAAGTTCTGTAACGTTACACATTTTGCGACTCGTGCGCGATGATAAAAATTTCAGGAAAAGCTGTGTTTGCTTTATTCATATCTGGCATCTGCGGACGACAGCTACTTTTTCGTGAAAGATTGAATAGAAATTTTCAATTTCTTCACACACGCTTCTGATTTTCTTCTCTTTCTCGTTCTACAACATTGATTTTTAGGGATCAGCAATCCAAGTCGGATTTTCTTTCAAGTTGCGTTTCAGATTTGGGTAAAAATGTTGCGAAGAACTTGCTTAAAATAAAACTGCGTTTTATTTTAGTATACTAGAAACTGTTATATTAATAATTAATAAGTATCACTAGTTTTAACTCCATTAATAACATAAGGCTTGTTTCCTCCTAGAGGTAAGACCGTAACTGCATTTTCTACAATGGAAAATTTTTAAACTTCCCCTCTGATGCAAACTTTTTCTCACATAGTATTTCCAGGACTTGCATTTTACCACCATGAAAATGTTTTTTGCGGTTTGGCATAAGAATGATTTGTTTGAAAAGTACTCTTTTTAAGTTTTTTTTTAACAATAACAGTGCAGGAAGAAATTTTTTGAAGTCGTCTTCCCTTTTGCTTTATGAACGCGGAATAATTGACGGTTCGTTTAACAAAGTCAATATTTTTTTCAGAAGTTTTATTTGTTCCTTTTTTTTTCATTTTCTTTTGTCTATGTACTTAAACTAACGGATTTCAGGCAAAACATACTAAAATTCTATATCTCTCATGAACTAAATGAAAACTGAGTTTTAGTGGGAAATATTGAACTTATTAGCTTTGTTCTAATTATATATTCTGCAAGAGTCATATCACTTTGGTTTTTAGGCAGTTCGGTCTGAACAAAGAAATATAAAGAAGGAAAAGAAAAAAAAAAGTACGTTGAATTATGCACATTTTTTTTATAAAAAGAAGGGGGGGGGGTCTGACATGTGGACGAAGCGGTCACTTGCGGATACACTAATTAATGCGTAGTGTTATTTATTTCAAATAATATGGCTGGCAGCCACCATTCGTGCGATGCATTAAATTGACCCTCCACAAGAGCCTAAATCAGCTACAGTTACATTCATTATATCGTGCCTCGTTATATCGCTCATCCGAATGTATCGCGCGTTTCCTTTATCTCCCTGTAAAATGAACGTAAATTAACAATTTTGCTTTATCATCGACATTACAGAAAGGAAGTTACATTTCTTAGATAAGTTATACAAATTATTTCTTTAATGTTCTTTAAATTTCATAATCTATGAATAGAGCTGGCATGTTTTGCATGCCCTTAAAAAGTTGTAATTTGCTGTTCAAGCGGACATTTTCAATTCGTATTCCACTGGTAAATATTAAGAGTATTTTAAATTATCTTTAATATTTTTAGTGTTTTTTAGTTTAGAAGAAAAATAGGACTTAAGGCTTCAGTGGACAAAAAATGATTTTTTTCATTTATATTTTAATTTTAAACTTCATTAAAAAAGTGTTCATTGTTTTAGCACCAATTTGTTTTTCTTTATGCTTTTAGATGTAGTAAATATACAATAATACAAGCACAAACAATTTTAGACATATAGATTAATGATTGAAAAAAAAAAAAACATTTTTTTTTGTTCACTGTAGACTCAATGTTACTTGTTTAATTAAGAAAATCATCCTAGTGTAATAATAAACTTATATTTTTGTATAGGCACATTTCATTAATTTTTACGTTAGTTGAATTGTTACTTTTCATTACCTCGGTTACATCACGTTTTCGGGATATAACGCACTTTTCTTTTGTCCTTAAACAAGCTCAATATAACGAGGGGTTACTGTATTTAGACTTTTTTTTTTTTATGTTTTTACTCTCTGAACTAAGTGCTTTAAATTTGTTAGTGCTAGTAATTGAGCATATTCATCACTATAATCTTCCTTTGACCATAGAAAAGGGCATGCCTTAAGCTTTAAACATATGTACTAAATCTCTATATATTGCGTTAATGGATTAAATCTATCGGTGCATTTATATAATGGCGTCCACGATAGATGGATGGCCACAAATTAATTTGTTTGTGTTCTTCGTAAGGCTTTTGAATATATTTAAATATAGCTGTGGTTGTATTTCATAAAAGTTTTATAGTTCTATGTTATGTAATGTAAAACTTATTATCATTCAATTCTGTGTTTTTTTTTAAGTAGCCTAGTAGGTTGTGTTGATTTTAAATTAATATCTAAAATAATTTTTACCTTGCTTATATTAACGTTAATTTATGTTTACTATAATTTGTTAAAACTAGGTAAATACTCTGAATTGTAGTTTTTCATTTATGTTGAAATATAAAGTACAGTTGTTTATACCATGGCCAATTCGTCTCCCCAAAGAAACAAAAATGGTCAATTTTTAATTAATCCCCCCTCCCTTTTTTTGTCAATGTTGCTATTTTCGCATTGTTGAACGAAATTATTTTCTGACACTTTTATTGCTATTAATTGCTGACCTAGAACATTACAAAAGCATTAAGAACATTACATACAAAAGCCGAATTTAATAAGTACATTGCAAAAAAAAAAACGCTGTTTTTATAGTATAATACAGCTAGTTTTATAGTAATTTTACAGTAATAAACTTAAAATTAGCAATTTTACTACTGTGAGTTTTACAGTTTTAAATTGAAATCTCTGCTTTCAGTATTATACAGTAAAAAAAAATTGCATATTTTTTGCAATGTTCAGTTAGACTGTCAAGGTGAAAGCCGATTAGATTTTTAAATATATTTTTGAAAACAAAAGTACTTTAAAAATAATATCTATGCTCTACATTTTCAAATCTTTTGGCACTGAAACGGAAATATGGCCTCTCGTCTTTCTGTAAAAAGAATCTAAAAGTGAACTGCTGTTCTTTCTGTTTTATTTTATTGTATGGGATATTAGAGGGGGAAAAATAGACGCTTTTCTTTTACTTGTATTTATTTATCGTGTTCTTCATGGGGTCAAAACACTTTCAATTGACAAAGTCAATTACCCAAGTATGCTTTACAAGTTAAAGATCGACATATTTGTTTTGTGTGTGTGTGTGTTTTTTCTTTTTTTTTTTTTGGAAAATTCTCATTCTTTTCCTCGGACATACTCGTATGTGTTTTTTTCTATGACGGGGCAATATAACTCTTGATTTTAGTTTGTCGTCTTTCTCATCGATTTAACTTACTCTCAATCGGGGTAACTTCTGCTTACTCGCTTGCCCGGTAAAACGCCTCGGTTACTGTATTTTATAATTACACCACTAGAGTGCGCTGGTTCGCATTTTTTCAGGAGCATCAGTATACAGAAGAGTTACTATACTACACTGGAACGTTTATTGGTAAAAACGTTCGTGACGTCAGCTTGACGTTTGCGTGACGTTAGCCTATGAAAAACGAGCTAGATAAAACGTCACTGCCTACTTGGCGAATTAGAAAAGATCGCTGACTGCTTGTGAGCTCTTATTGGCTCCGCCCGTAGTGACGTTCAATGTCAAGTTAAGCTGCTGTCTAGTATAGAATCAATTACAGCAATTTTATAGCTATGTCAGCTGACAATGATGGCCCTAAGTTTACTTTAAGTAGCACTTAAAAAAATTCAATACTTGAATTTTGGCTGTCAAGCGCGAAAGCTAGGTAGTTAGTTCAATACTCCAATGGGATTAATAGTATGTACATAAATGGGATGAATTGCTTCGACGTATTTTAACAAAAAATAAAACATGTATGGCGCAGTATGTATAAAAAGCATGCAACTCAAAGTTTTTAACATTGCCGGTTTCAGTAAAATTTAAAAAGAATGTACTTGTATTTATAGATAAATACACAGTAATAAATTGAAAACAAAGAACATTAAAATGTATATTTTTTTTAAAGTAAATGTCACTAATTCAAGATATTATGTTTATGTTCTGTGAAACAATAACAATTATGAATTTAAAAATATTGATGGAATAAACATTAATGACTTCTAAAAATGTAAAGCATTTTTTTTTTTTCACGCAATGAGTAGAGAGATAAAAAGAAATATTTTGAGACAAAATAAACTCTATAACACTTTTTTTCCTAATTTTTAATGTATAACTTTGGTGTTTTTGCCGGGAATTGGCAAATTCTAAAAATCATGACTTTTTTACTTACTTCTAGAACAAACTATTAAAAACCTATATAATCAATCGGCTTAAAATTAAGAGCCGTTCAAAAGTAGTGCCGAAAAATTACCCTATCGTTATTAATTTTTTTCCTGTTTAGTTTTAAAAATTTATATTGAGTTAAATTTCACTTTAATTCCTTAACTAAAGTAAAAATAAAACTGTTCTTTATGGTAAAACCTAGTTGCTATACTAATATAATTGAAAAGGTGGTTTGAAAAGCAATTGACACAAAATTGTCTTCCTTTTTTTTGTTATCCCTACGATGGGATGCTTACGCGTGGAAAAATTCTTAATTTCATAATTTTTCTTTTAATAGAAATAGTTCATCTTTCTTCTTACAATTCTGATATTTCATATATATATACACTGGCGGGAAAAAAATCCCAACTCCAAGAAAGACTTGCGCTAGATAAACGAAATTTGGTAGGCGTGTTTATACTACTGAAAGAGGACATCGATTGAAATTTCGCGCTCTGCGCATAAGTGTGGCGCAGTTGGCGTTACTCAGAAAGGGCTTGTTTTAAAAGTGTGTTGCAAAGCTCGTGAGTATTATTTCTCCGTGAAATTTGACGCATTGCGTTCATGTTAGCCAGGAATGCCTTTAAGAAGACGAAGAAGCCATTATCAACAGCTCACAGAGTTTAAACGAGGTTGTGCAATTTGGCTACGATAAGAAGGATTTTCATTTCGCGATATTGCAGAAAGACTTGGTGGGAATGTTTCCACCATGCATGATTATTGGAAACTATGGCCATGGGATGGAACTACCTTAAGAATATCGAGTTCCGAGCTGCCACGTGGCCCGACTGAGAAGGAAGATCTCCAAATCCTGCGTACGGCTGTGGCGCATCGTACTGCATCTGTGGCTGACATTCGAGCTCCAGTTGGTACCGTTGTAACCCAAATAATGGTGCGAAATCGCTTACTTCAAGGACAGCTTCGAGCCAGGTAGCCTGTAGCCGGTATTCCATTGCCTGCAAACCGTTGCCGTTTGCGACGGCATTGGTGTCAAGACAGAGCTCACTGGAGGTCGGAGTGGAGATCTATTGTAATTTCTGATAAAAACAGATTCTGCCTTGGTGCCAGTGATGGTCGTATGTTGTTCAGAAGGAGGCCAGGGGATCGCCTGCATCCAAGCAGTCTGCGACCTAGACATACGGGACCTACACCAGGAGTCATGGTCTCGGGAGCAATTTCCTAAGACAGCAGAAGCACTCTTGTGGTTATCCCAAACACACTGACTGCGAATTTGTCGTCAGTCTGGTAATTCAACCTATAGTACAGCCCTTTATGAGTAGCATTCAAGGGGGAGTTTTCCAACAAGATAACGCTCGCCCTCACACCGCTGCTCTAACGCAATGGTCTCTACAGAGTGTTGACATGTTAACATGACCTACAAGATCACCAGATCTGTCTCCAATTGATCACGTATGGGATATCATTGGATGGCAACTCCAGCATCATCTACAGTCAACAATGGCTGTCCTAGTATTGACACAACAAGTGACACAACAAGCATGGCACTGCATACCAGTGAGTGACATTCGGCACCTGTCTGACACAATGCATGCAAGCTTGCAGGATTGCCTTCAAAATCCTGGAGGTTCAATCTGCTATTAAAGTAACATAATTTCACATTTGCGCAGCATTTTTTTGAGCTTAAATTAGCCAGTGATCTTGTACATTTAATCAATTAAACATGTTAACTAGACAATAGCATTACCCAAATTTCATTACTCTACAATAATTTTTTCTTGGTGTTGGGATTTTTTTTCGCCAGTGTATATATATATATATATATATATATATATATATATATATATATATATATATATATATATATATATATATATATATATGGTCATTTTATAGAAATGTCAACCTCAGCTGAAGAAAAAAGTTCCAAGGTAAAGAAAGTATCAAAAAATAAATAAATAAAAATCGTACAACATAGGAAGTTTTAAAAAAATGAAAAAGTATTTTAATAGGGGGCCACGTGGGCCTAGAGGTAGAGTGCTCTCCTCGTAAGCAAGTGGTCGCGGGTTCGAATCCCGCCTTGCCCATGGATGTTATTTCATCCTCTCTGTGCCGTAAATCTGTCCTGTGTTTGTCAGGAGGCAAAGAGCATAGTACCTCCTCCTAGTCCTCCTACCTCCTAGTACATGAGTACGTAGTCCTCATGTATGTTGAAGCTGATGGCTTCTGAAAAAAAAAAGTGTTTTAATTATCACCGAAGTTGGCCATAATAAATAGTTCGTAATGTGTCCTGCGTCTTATTCGACGGTTACGTTAGTCACGTTACGTTAGTCACACGCCATCTTGAGTAAAAGTACCACTTAAGATTGAAAAAAAAAAATAAGATTTAATAAATGTCTTTTATTTTTTTTTTGAAAGCCAACTTCACACGATTTTCAAATACATCAGCCAATTTTTAACACTTGTTTATCTTTCAGAAATTTTTGCCTCACAACATGAGCATTAGTTTTCAGAGTTGCAAAAATGTTACGTTAGTCACACTGCAACTTTTGGTTGAAAAAAATCTACTGTCAGTGATTTTGTTTTTAATTCTTAACAGAAATGATACATAGATACCATGTACATTGTAAATACACCAGCATCACTAAAAAACACCAGCATCACTAAATGTTACGTTAGTCACTATGGAATGATTCTACATATATATAAACATATTATGACGCATATGCGCTTGATTTGCTCTTTACCTCTCTCTTTCTTTCTTTCTTTTTTAATTTTACGCACGTAATGAAAAATAATCTTTTAAAATTAAGAGACGAAGCTAAAAAGAAATAAAATGAGTCATTGATCTCTTTTCGTCTGCAAGCCATAAACTTTTATTACATTATACATCAAAGTAATACTGCCAATTATTGGAAGATTCGCAGCTTCAAAAAACCCACACTATCATCTTGACAATGATGGATCATTTTTTCCGCACTGAATGGGTTGTCCATAACGAGAAGCTGGAGGCAATTGTCAAAAAGCAAAGAATACTTGCTCTCAAGTTTTCAATAAAAGAGACAGAAACGAAGTATGTCATGTGGGAAAACTTCTGAATAGTGCGGTGTCCAGAGTTTTCTCTATAAATTAATCTACATAAAAATAAATAAGCTTTAGCATTAAATTTCGTGTCTGAACTGATTAAAGCAGTTTTATAACATGTATAACTGTTTCCATTTATTTAAATTACGTTTGAAACTGTAGAATAAACATTTTAAATGTATTTATTGATGATAAAAAAAAAACCTTTCACCTTATTTTTACACAAACAAAACTTTTATACCTAGCCTTAGTTTGTCATGCATACAATATTAAAATTGTGTCCAATTTTAAAATGCAGGTATTTGTGTACAATATTTATAGAAAACGGTTTTTCTTGCACTTTTCACTTTAATGAAAAAAAAAAACAATTTTTTGATACCAGTTATTCTTCTCAGCTGCATTTCTAAATATAACCCAGATGCACATTTTCTGCAGTCCGACTATTAGAAATTTTTTTCTTGGACATTTTATAGGTTTTTATTTTTATTTATTTATTTATTTTTTTTGTACTTTCTAATTGCATGTCCCTGTTTTAGCATAGTAATTTTTTTTCGCAATTAAAAAGGAAACAAATCTTATACTTTATTTCTCTAGCCTGTTTTATTTACCATGCCATAACTTTCTCATTTCTTTAGCAAATTACTTGATTTATCTTCCATTTTAAAGCTTATGGTGCTGGATTTTGACCAACAATAGAATCACAGCACAAAAGGTTTTTTTTTCCTTTATATTACACGTTACTTCAATGAACAAGCATCCAAAAGCTAATATGCTGTGAGGTTTTTGGATAGAGCGTTACGTTAGAGACGTAAATATTGCAGGTTCGATCTTGCTATCGGTTTTGTTGCTTTTGGTTGTCTTTTTTTCACCGATCTAATTTTGACACAATTTTCAAGCATATATAACCTAACCTCACTGTAGAATTTTAAACCACAGTTTATCTATAACATAACAATGAGAAAAGAATGTTTTTCTGAGCATGAATAATCTTTCTTAAAGGTCTTTTTTTTTTCCTTAACACGTCATAAAAATATAAAAGTATGATGGGATTTTATTTCCTTTTAAATCCGCGAGAAATAGCCATCCACTATGTGTCTGCATTTCTAAAAATTACCGTTTAAATAAATCGAATTTTTGCATAATTGCTTCCAATCAAGAAAACTTCGCGCAAGTCAGCTAGTACAAATGTATATATAGGGGAGAGTGGTAATGAATGGGCCACTTTTTGGTTTTGAATTTTTGTAATTTTTTCTAACACTTTGTTTTAACTCTAAATTGGTGTTTTAGTTACTTTACTTATCTGGCTATTTAAAAAAGTCATAAAAGTTGGATTAGCACCTGTCTGTAATGAATTATAATAGAAAATAAAAATTTTGAAATTTGGCCCATTCAACCCCACCTATGGGGTTGAATGGGCCATCGAAGGTAATGAATGGGCCACTAAATGAATTCAATGAAAACATGTGGATTTAATCTTTTATTTGCTGAATATGACAAAATAAATGTGGCACTTGACATGATGATACAAAATCATACTGATTTAAAATTATATAAACATCAAAACTGATGCAATTAAAATAAAACTGATGCATACCAATTGTAGCAGAAAAATGACTAAATAATGAGATTGTAAGAAATAAATAACATCAAATATACAGGGTGAGTTCGATCGAATCTGCCATACGAAAAGGGGTGATAGAAGAGCCCAAGTGGAGTATAGAACCACCCATTAGCGGTGTCAATTCGTAACCGTAACCGAGTTATGGTATATTTAAGAAAAATTCACAAAAAAACAAAATTCTGAGAAAAAGACCAATTTCTGAAGTTCCTGTTGGGTCTACGCACAAAATAAGCACATATTTCGAAAGAGCAAAAAAAATCCTTTAAAATGACATCTTTTTCATCAAGATAGTCGCACTTTATAGCGAGTTACAAGCTTTCAAACACTGGAAACACTCAAAAATGAAATTTCATCAAACTTTTCAGTCAAAAATTTCAGAAACAACCGTATGAGCTACAACCGGTCCAATGCACCAAAAACTTTCCCATTTCACTAGCTTTCAGATGATACAACAGAAAATCATATTGGGCTTCAAGTTCAGCAGATATTCTGGCTTTTGTTTGAAACAGTATGAAAATCGTCCTTTGTCAGAATATGGAAACCAGCAAAGGGTCAGACTTTTATGTTCTAAATTTTCTATTTCATGTAAGTGTACTGGTTTATTTATTCAAGAAAAGGAAAATTTTATAACTAAATATTAAATTGTAACACTTTATTAAATTAATAATCACAAGAGAAGATAACAACACGTAGAAACAAAGGCAGCATTACTTTAACGCGCTTTTGACAAAAAAAAAATTCAAAATTAAATGAGTTACACTAACATCTATGAGTACATTTACATGTAAGCAATCCTCAAAATTTCCCAGAGCTACTGGACTTGAAACAAGCAGTTTACTGCTCAGATGCAACCAGTTTGCAGGACTTGCGCATTTGGCTTGATGGAGCAGTAGCAAAAGTGAGAAATGAAATTTCATTGAGAGCGACGGTAGTTTTTGCTCTTAAAAGGCCAAGGGCATCTATCCGGTGTGGGGGATGATAATTTCGGTAGCTCTGGGAAATGTTGAGGATTGTTTACATGTAAATGTACTCATAGATGTTAGTGTAACTCATTTAATTTTGAATTTTTCTTTGTGAAAAGCGCGTTAAAGTAATGCTTCCTTTGTTTCTACGTGTTGTTATCTTCTGTTGTGATTATTAACTTAATAAAGTGTTACAATTTAATATTTAGTTATAAAATTTTCCTTTTCTTGAATAAATAAACCAGTACACTTACATGAAATAGAAAATTTAGAACATAAAAGTCTGACTCTTTGCTGGTTTCCATATTCTGACAAAGGACGATTTTCATACTATTTCAAACAAAAGCTGGAATATCTGCTGAACTTGAAGCCCAATAGGATTTTCTGTTGTATCATCTGAAAGCTAGTGAAATGGGAAAGTTTTTGGTGCATTTGACCGGTTGTAGCTCATACGGTTGTTTCTGAAATTTTTGGCTGAAAAGTTTGATGAAATTTCATTTATGAGTGTTTCCAGTGTTTGAAAGCTTGTAACTCGTTATAAAGTGCGACTATCCTGATGAAAAAGATGTCATTTTAAAGGATTTTTTCTGCTCTTTCGAAATATGTGCTTATTTTGTGCGTAGACTCAACAGGAACTTCAGAAATTGGTCTTTTTCTCAGAATTTTGTTTTTTTGCGAATTTTCCTTAAATATACCATAACTCGGTTACGGTTACGAATTGACACCGCTAATGGGTGGTTCTATACTCCACTTGGGCTCTTCTATCACCCCTTTTCGTATGGCAGATTCGATCGAACTCACCCTGTATATTAAAAATGAGAGATAATACACTGAAGTGACAAAAGTCATGGGATAGCAATATGCAAATTTTCAGATGGCAGTAGCATCGCATAGAACAGGTATAAATGCGCAGTGCTTTTACAGAGCTTTCATTTCTGTTCAAGTTATTCATGTGAAGAGGTTTTAACGTGATGATGACCGCACGACGTGAATTAACAGACTTTGAACGCGGAATGTTAGTTGGAGCTAGACGCATGGGTCATGCCATTTCGGAAATCGTTAGAGAATTCAACATTCCCAGATCCACTGTGTCAAGAGTGTGCCGAGAGTATGAAATTTCAGGCATAACATCCCACCATGGACAGCGCAGTGGTCGACCGCCTGCACTTAAAGATCGAGACCGGCGACGTCTGCAAAGAGTCGTAAATTCTAACAGACAAGCAACACTGCGTCAAATCACCGTAGAAATCAATGTGGGACGTACAATGGACGTGTCTGCTAGAACTGTGCGGAGAAATTTGGATTTCTTGGGCTATTCCAGCAGAAGACCGACTCGAGTGCCTTTACTGACAGAACGACATCGCTTGCAGCGACTCTCGTGGGCACGTGAGCATATCGGTTGGTCCCTAGATGAATGGAAAACCGTGGCCTGGTCCGATGAGTCACGATTTCAGCTGGTAAGAGCCGATGGTAGGGTTCGAGTGTGGCGCAGACCCCACGAAGCCATGGACCCAAACTGTCAGCAAGGCACTGTTCAAGCTGGTGGTGGCTCCGTAATGGTGTGGGCTGTTTTTTCATGGCATGGACTTGGTCCTCTAGTGCGACTGGACCGAACATTGACTGGAAATGCTTATGTGCAGCTACTTGGAGATCCCTTGCAGCCATTCATGGACTTCATGTACCCAAACAACGATGGGATTTTTATGGATGACAATGCGCCATGTCACCGGGCCACAACTGTTCGCAATTGGTTTGAAGAAAATTCTGGACAATTCCAACGAATGATTTGGCCACCTAGATCGCCCGACATGAATCCCATTGAGCATTTATGGGACACCATCGAGAGGTCTGTTCGTGCCCAAAATCCTGCCCCATCAACGCTTTCACAATTATGGACGTCTATCGAGACAGCATGGCTCAATATTCCTGCAGAAGACTTCCAACGACTTGTTGAGTCCATGCCACGTCGAGTTGTTGCACTTCGCCGGGCAAAAGGAGGGCCGACACGATATTAAGATGTATCCCATGACTTTTGTCACTTCAGTGTACACACTATGATTTATCAAAATTTATATATTTCAAAAATAATATTAAAAATCACTTTCAAAAACTTCATCTTCATTTTCAAACTTGTCAAAATTCATTTTTTTTTTATTTACTAGACATCGGGAATAAGAAATATCTAACTTAAGTTACCAAGAAAGAAAATGAAATTGTACTGTGCGGAATATAATATGAAGGAGAGAGGGGGGCTTTTTCAAGCCACGCACTGCTACCAGAGGTCTATTGTACTATAGGAATATAATATAGATCTGCAAATTATATTTAGAAGTTACTACAAACCTATTTTGACGACAGTAATCTTTATCTATGACAGTCAGTTGTGTTTCATATTGATGCGAAAATCCAAAGAAAAGGAAGAAAAACAATATTTAGGTGGCCCATTCATTACCATGACATAGTGGCCCATTCAGCCCCACCTATACTTTTGGAATACATTTAGGTTTTTTGAGTACATTGAATTTAGATAACATCAAAATACATCTTAAGATTAGTTTATAGATATGGAAAGACTAGCTTATACATATGTATGCAGTGAAATACTTGGTACATTTTAGCTAGGAAATGTTTTACTAAAAAGGGAAAAACTTACTTTTCAGTCAGATTCCTGACTATGCCACTCTAGTTTGAAAATGGCTCAGCGCAAACAAATGAAAATTGGATGAGTTTAGTAGAACAAATAGCTACATCTATTAGTGGCATCAAAAAAATCATGCAAATACTTTTTCATATTTTGTTCGTGGCCCATTCATTACCTACCTCCCCTATATATATATACATATATATATATATATATATATATATATATATATATATATATATATATATATATATATATATATATATGATATTTTAATCAGAAAAATAATCAGAAATTTTATAATAAATTTTGACTGGAGTTGTTTAAGGCATTAATGTTTGGATACATACATTTTTCTTTGCATTTTCTCTCAATCCCAAAACTCAACGAAATTCAAGATCTACATTTTGTAGAAAATTCCACATATGTAGGCGTTTAAGCTTTCGGAAATTTCTCGCATATTTATTGAGGTTTCAGCTCTAAATTTATGCCCTGCTTACTTCATCAATGATATACGAGGGCTGTTAGAAAAGTAAACGATTTTTAAATTAAAGAAGAAAAAAACTGGCAAAAGCTCCCAAGCCTTTTCGTTTGGGCTGTCCTATAAGGACACATGTGAAAAAATTAACTAAAAATAATTTAATACTATTTAAAATTAACCATAAAGTATAGACATATTTTATAAAAATCTTGAAATCCTCGATACAGAGAAAAGACTATTCAATCAGAACGAAACTTGCTCTCGAATTTTATAGTATTTTTCTTAAGAAAGAAAATGAAAAGAAACTGTCCACATGTGCTTCCTTTCTTCTATCTATTAGTGATTTACTTTTTATCATATCTTCTTTCAAAAATGCATTAGCACTAGGTTTTAAAAGATAAATTACATTGCACGCGAAGGCCCCTGCTTTACAAAAAAAAAAATGTGTACCTATTACAAAACAGTTTTATCTTCATAGGATACACGAAAAAATTAATATTAATTTTCCTCCTAAGCGATGATCGGTACCAATTTATTTACCAACCGCAGATCCTGCCAGTATCGGTCACGGCATGATGGAAAGAGGAAGTTGTATCACTCGAGCCATTAAGTTAGGACGCTCAAAGCGTGTCTTTTATGAAACTGATCTGTGACACGCAAGAATCCCATTCTTGCAAAGTTGCATCACACTGTCAAGCTCGGCCCAAATTGAAATCGAGGAGCCATCAAGGGCCGAGGACAAAGCGAGCCTCGAATCTGGGAGAAATGGAATGAGCGATGACTCTCATGCTAATCAAAAGCGGCTGTATGGATGAATACAACGTTTTTGTTTCTGAGGTGAATTCATATTTCAGACTAAGTAGGGTATAAATAAAGGAAAGAGAGCTATTACTGTTAAGTGTTTGTCATTTTGCTCGGCCATGATGCAATCGCTTGCAGTTTATATTATGATACAAACACTTTTTCTTTCTTTCTTTTTTTGTTTTTGTTTTTTTAGGGTGAATCGGGGTAAATGGGAACGTGTTGATAATGGATACACAATCTATTGCTGCACTTGCGATAATTTCTGAAATATAACTGTTAGCGAGTGAAGACAAGGAAACGCGAGTACTAAGATTAAATTGAAAAAATAAAAAAAAAAAAAAAAACCCTGACCCTAAATTGAGGAGCCATCAAGGACCGAGGACAAAGCGAGCCTCGAATCTGGGAGAAACGGAATGTGCGATGACTCGCATGCTAATCAAAAGCGGCTGTATGGATGAATACAATGTTTATGTTTCTGAGGTGAATTCATATTTCAGCCTAAATAGGGTATAAATTTAAGGGAAGAGAGCTATTACTGTTAAGTGTTTGTCATTTTGAACGCCATGATGCAATCGCTTGAAGTTTATATTATGATACAAACACTTTTTCTTTCTTTCTTTTTTTTTTTTTTAATTGTTCTTTTAGGGTGAATCAAGTCTCAAAAATCTCAATGTGAATCAAATCTCCAAAGAGTATGTATGGATGATTACAACGTTTTTGTTTCTGAGTCGAATTCATATTTCAGTCTAAGTAGGGTATAAATAAAGAAAATAGAACTGTTGCTGTTAAGGGTTTGTCATTTTGCTCGGTCATGATGCAATCGCTTGCAGTTTATATTTATGATACAAATACTTTTTCTTTCTTTTTTTTAAATTTTTTTTTAAATGGTGAATCGGGGTAGATGGAAACGTGTTGATAATGGATACACGCTCTATTACCGCACTTGTGGTGATTTCTGAAATTTAACTGTTAGTGAGAGAAGACAAGGAAACGTGAGTACTAATCAAAAAAACCCTAACTCAAAATGCCGACCTCATTTTGAAACGAACTTTACTGGTCAGAAAACATTTAAAATTTAAATACATTTACTTTTCGAGAGGACACATGGTAAACAAGAGAAAGGATTACTAGTAAAATTTTCTAGTAGCAGAATAAAGACGGAAAGTTGAAAATGATTTTAAAAGCCTTATATACTAAAATCAATTTCAAGTATTTTGATTGTTAGCGAATAGAAACTTTAAACAGATAAATATTTTAAACCATGGAGTTTTATTTCCTTGTCGGCCGACAATGATCGGTTTCCAATTGCGTGTATGAAGGCTTAGCCGCATTTGCTAAAAAACGTTTTAATTCGAATTCCATGTAACATTGAAGTTCTAGAAACATTCTATCTGACGCAAAGTTTTTTTTTCCTTTCTCCTGGTACTATTGTTCTAAATTTTCAAGTATGTTTTCACTTCAAAAATTGCGAAAATTTTTTTTAAATATAATCTTCGTCCAATAATGCTACCAGAAGATGCGACCTAGCTAAGAACGCTCTCGATCAACCCTCCTTTCAAATAAAAAATAATAATAATAAAAATCGGTTCATCCGCTTAGTCACTAGAATGCCACAGAGAGATGCACAGACACACAGATAATTCAAACTTATAATCCCCTTTCTTGTTGCGACAGGGGTTAAAAAAACATTTCGGGAAAGATGTAAAATTTCAAACAGTTAAGAAATCATAGTAAATGTTTGAAGATAAGACAAGAGAGATAAGAAAAGAGGATAAGAAGATAAGAAAATGTTTAAAGAATTTTTTTTCCAGGTGGAAGATTACTTAAAATTATTAGTCATGCATTCCACTTTCTCTCTGCCGTGTATTTTATATAAGTTCAGCTTTTAAAGTAATTTTTGTATGTTTGAAGTTAAAAACCAACGTAAATAAAGCACAAATAAGGTAGAAAGTACAGCAAATAGCTATCTGCCTTACTTTCTTCCTTATGTGTGCTTTATTTACGTTGATCTTTAACTTCAAATATAGTATCAGCACAAAGCTTATTTGATCATTTTTCATTTACTTTTTGCATGATTTTGTTTTTATGTCAAACTTTGTTGGTGTAATATTTCTGAAGCAACTTAACTGATTATCTGCCTAAAACCTCTCTGGTGCAAAAAAAAGCGTACCAGGACAAGAAAAAAGCCTGATTTCAGTTGCTACAAACAGTTTTTTAGGTCAACTGTTTATACCAAATTTAAATGCACCAATTTTATATACCAATATAAAATAAAATACTTTTTTTTTCTTTTTTTAAGCCAACTGTCTCTACATATAATAAACAAAAAATACAAAATCACGCCCGGAACAAGAACATAGTTTCAATGTATTTTTTATGCAGACGACAGACATCAACAACCTATTTGTACTGATTTTATTCCTTGCAATATTTTTTAGCTCAAAATGTATTAAAAAAAAAAAAAGAAGAACGTCGCAACAAAGTAAAACCTAAACTGTTCACTTCCCAGGGAGTTCCTGGAAAGTTTTTTGCAACCCAAGGAAAAAATCACTATTTGAACAACTCTGTTTTTGTCCTCTGTCTTGTCGTGTACATTTATTGAGTCTCTGAAGCATTTTTCATTTGAGCCTATAAAAGACTGGAGCAGAACCATAAAATATTTCCCAGTTTTTAATAATTTTTCAAAATACCTGCACATCCACTTTTATCGTCACGTACCGCAAATGCTTCAGGATTTCCGACAGTGAATTTGGGTTTTTAAGTACTGGTTGGACGAACCTTTATTGCAGATATTAATACGGATTCTTCACAGATGGTACCGAATGCACGAAATGTTAAATGTGAAATTGAAAGATTAGTGATAAAATTTATTTTGTAGTAACTAGCAATAGATAAAAGCTTAAGACAAGTATTGCTTAGTATATTGTGCTGTGTTTTGCCAAGGAAAAAGAATTCTTTACGTTCGATTCATCATGTGTAAGACAAAAACTAATGTTTGTGCTTTCTCTAAGCATGTAAAAAATGCATTAAATACATTATTCAATCAGGTGTTGCTTTAATTTAGGATTCTAGTTTGGTCTTGAGTTTGCTTTACGCACAATTATTTTAAATAGCTTGGTAATTGTTGCTAAAAGTAAAGAAATATAACAATTCTCCCTCGGTGTTGTGTTAACTACAGGTAAAATACAGTTATAATTTAAAATTTTGAATATTATTCATTTTATACGTAAAATTATTAGTAATGCTGCTTTTAATTTTTTCCTCAAAGTACACGAAAATACAAAACATTTAAAAATCTTTTTAAAGATTTTGGTTTGCGTTTTTTTGTTTGTTTTTCTTTTAATTTATTTTCATTTTTACTTTTTTTAGAGATATCACATCCCATCAACTGCTTATTCAAGCATACGACATTTTAACTATCCCAATTAGAAAATTCCTAAACACTTTAAAACTTAAATTCACGATTATGTTCAATACTATAAAAAATACTGCTCGGGATACAAAAACACCAAAGTTAACATACTCGAAAAACATACCTCTTACACGGAAAATTTTTCGCCCAGGAAACAGCAAATACTTGATAAAATATTAAAGCAAATACAAAAAGCAGCTCTTCAACTTGAAATAAAAAAATGCTCCTATGAAAAAATGTTATACATAAAGAAAACCATCTGGCATAGCCCTTGTCGAAAGAGACTTAAGAAAGAGTAAACGGGCATGGAGAAAAAAACCTTTCCTCAGTTTCGCCGCCTGTAGAAATGAATGGAGATTTTTTAATTTATTTTGTCTTCCAGCAAAGAAAGCTCTTTTTTGCTGCATTTTTTGAATGCGATTTCTTTAATAGAAGTTTTCTGGTGAGCTTGCAATTAAAGGTAGCAAGATGGTTAGAGTAGGCAAATGTGCGGAAAATAATGAATCTTTTTTTTTTCCCCTCGCCTTTGGTTTTTCAAATTTTCAATGAAAAATGCGCACCATTTAAACAATGAAGTGAAATGCGACGAGGTGCGAATTGCTTCGGTTTTGTATTGTAATGTATCTTCAGTGTAAAAAATATGAGAGACGTGGTATAAATGTGGTGGACTATTTCTCTATTTTAACGCTTTATTATTATTATTATTTTTTTTTTTGAATTATTCAGAGGAAAAAAATAATCAGAGTCTATTTTCCATGCCAATAGCTTATTTTTCTTTTAAATGAAATTAATACAGATAATACAGAGGGGCTCAAAAATGTACAAAACTTCGCATTAATGTACAGTAGTACATCTTTTATCTCCCTTTAAGGGAATTTCTTTTCTGGTTCGAGTCTATTTAAATATGGATGTTCATGTATTTGCCTTCAAGTAAGGGACACTGTGCTCAAGAGACAGTTACAGAGAAACATAACAAAAGGTAATATTTAAATTTGAAAATGCAATATTGCATTTTATGGAATTTAAGGTTCATTTTTATCATAAAACTGACTAGTGGGAGTTTTACATGAACACGTACAAATAAAGAAGTAAACATTCTAAAATTCTTGCTGCAATTTACATGCAAGCATCTGATCAATTTATTCATGCGGCTCATAGTACATGGTCCTATTACAAGCTTTCCATAGAAAACTTCAAATAATTTACATTGTACTGCATTGTTAATTACATAACGTCGAACAAATTTATGAAACTAAGTATCTTAAAATATTATCTGTAGCAAATTTTAAAAAAAATGTAGCAATTTCGAAATTTTAGAATACATTTTAATTTCGCGAATAATAAATGTTTTAATTTAAATAACTTTGAATTTTATGAAGTGAATATAAAATGTTTTCAGTGATTGCTCTCAAAGGTTAACAGATTTTGCTCTTGTGTTATAAAAGTGTACTAAATTAATACACTGTATGAATCAACTCAAATACCTCCAAAGAACGGACACCTCTATTAAAGGGAAAAAAATATTTGGTCCCCTTTTGAGTGTGTGTATTCTGTCAGGTATATTTGGAAGAGGATTATGTAAAGTTTTTAGCAATAGTACAACTACAGTGCTCCAAAACTTTACTGTAATATAGCCAGTGGCGTAGCCAAAGAATCTTTGGTTCTGAACATGTCCTGAAATGAGTAACAAACATCAGAAATTAAGGTATCCAGTTTTTTATCCATGATTTTCCTGTTCCTACATACAGAACAATTCGAATTTGAGTAAATGTAAATTTCATTAAAATCCCTCTAAAACGAAATCTTGCGTCACTTGTTTTTGAATTGTTAACTGCATCAACTGTAAGCAACATGCCTACAATGGAACACAATAGGTTTAATGGGGTAATACAATGGATGCATAAAATGGTTAAATGTTATATCTCTTTCACTAAATCTACTGTTTAGCTTTTTTTTTTACAGTGTCATAATTTTCGCCAGAAAGATTGAATTCAGAAACAACATTAGCTGCCTGACCAATTTAGAGAGTTTTTTAAATGAGCAAAATTTCCGACTTTTGATATAATGTAATTTTTGTCTCTTGTACTTTCAAAACCGTTCCAAAAAATTTGCCAGCATTTTGTATACACAGTGAAATTTTCTTTAACTGGCTTCGGTAATTTAATTGAATTTTCATTTACTATATTATCTGTACTCTGATTGTTTGAAAAATTTAACTTTGCAATGCCTTCATTTCTACCTTCTAAATTATTCAGTATTCGCTTTGCAAATTTTCAGTATTTTGGTTCGTATTTATAATTAAACGTTACTTTCTTTATCAATTCGCTTGATTTCCATAAGTTTAAATATTTCATTACCACGTTTGATGTCACAATTAAAAGTTTATAATCGTCGCGTAATTCTACCTCGTCAATTTAATTTGCATAATTTAGACTTCAAAACATTTCAAATCAAAAAGGACTTAATTGTCTCTTCAGCCTTTATTGTTCGTGTTTTTGTTTTTGAAAATCTTCGTTTCTTCCCTCTAGTATGCAATGAAAAAAAACGAGATCAACATATTAAAATCTAGGCAATTTTGCAGTTGCAATTGAGCCGTGGTGGCCCGATCGGTAAGGCATCGGACTCGTGTCCGGAGGGACCCGGGTTCGATCCCAGCCGATCAAAGATCCACCGTCTTGATTAATAGTGGCTGGGAGACGTTAAAAATGTCGTGGTCACAAAGTCCTCCAAGTGAAACGATACCTCTGGGGGTGCTGGGCCTAAGGTTTGCTCGACCCTAAGTTATGGTTCAAAATTAAGAACAGAGCGCTCTTCAGGGCCCTATGCCGGTTAAACCACGAAGCTGTGGTAGGTACGGGGGACCCTGGAGTGTGAAATGAAATGTGGTTGCAATTTAAATTAAACAAACCATCAAACTTCAGAGAGAGTGGCTATAATAAAATAAATCAGGAACAATCCGGGAAACTAGTGAGCTCGCTAATGTGTGAATAATTTATGTCAGTAACATATCTATAATTAATCAGGATGCTTCAAAGAAAATTTCAAAAATGCAATACAAAAATACAAAATGTAGCCTATAAAATGGCATCGTTTTTCTAATTCATTTTTATACATTATATACATCTAAATAATTGTCTAGATTAATCGAAGTTGGTTTTATGATGTCCGGATATTGTGGGTTTATTGTAATGGCATATAATATGTAAGCAACAGTTTTTTTTTCGAAACAGTTTGCAAACTTCAATTCACTTGACCTTTTCCCAGCAAGGTGTTGAAAATCCTGTATGCTTAAACAATGCAGTTTATTTCGAAAAAGCTGATTGGTTTAATCGACGTCGGTTTAACAGGGCCCGGATTAATGTGGGTTTATTGTACCGACAAAAACTATGTAAGCACATTTTTTTTCTTTTTTAAAACAGTCGACAATCTTCAAATCGATCGACCTTTTCTTGCAAAATTCGAAAAATCCTGTACAATTGCAATGCAGTCCATTTCTAAAGATCTGATTGATGTATTATTCCTGCCTTTAGTGAACCGTCTGAAAAAAACTTATCTCCCTTTCCACAAATTCTTTCCGGAAAATATTCCTACAGAAACATCCATTTCCTTGCATTTGCATCAACATCATTAGTGTTCTTTTGAGTCCGAGGCCTAATAAGCACCATTTCTAAAGAGTACTTTTAAAAAACTTCTTTCACTTTCTGTTCTTAAACGCAGAAAATGTCCTATTATCTGACACGATCTATTGATCCAAAGGAAGAAATGTTTACTTTTCGTTATCGCATTTGGACCAAGACTGGGTGAAACTCCGGCGGGCTTCAAATGATGGCTCAAGACTCCTCCCCAAAAAGCACTATAAGTCAAGATAAACAGTTTTTTATGTATTTTTCTTGTTTGCATCCAGGGGATGAGAAACAGAGTACATGAGATCGATATGGTGAAAGCCGATGACAGTGAAGAACACTTTTTAGTCTCTTTTCAATCATTCTATTAACCAATAACTTTCTACGAATACTTTCTCTTGTGCACGAATTTTAATGGATCTAGTAATGTGTTGTGTTTCAGTTGAAATTGAGCCACAAAGGACTTGGCTTAGAGATCAGTTTCAGTTTCCAATAAATTCAACGAAAATTCAGTTGTAGTTTTATCCCTTTTCGCTAGGAGTCATGTAGTAAATAGGACCGATAGCGGAACCTTTTGAGAATAATATCTTCGTTTGCCCGACGGACTCATAATAAGAACACTCGTGCGTCCACTATGTGAATGGTTAATAAGCTTTATATGAATTAATTGAGCAGTTTATTTAATTATTTTAATCGCAGTGTTTTGATAATTCGCCGTCATTGGTTTTCTTATTCAGTTTAAAGGTTAAAATCTTGCAAGAATCATACATTTTTTAGATTCTCTGGCAGTCATTTAAGTAATACTTTCGTTACGACTGTGCTTCGAAGACGTTTTGCTAATTATCTTTAGTTTTGCTTTTGTATTTTTATGAAGTATTAAAGAAACAACCAAAATAGTATCTTTAAGAAATCATTTTTCATGCAAAAATAAAAGTTATCTTTTCTGGTTTTAATGTTATAGAAAAACTGGCTTTAAACCCAACAATTAGTTTATGTAATATGTTCTTTTAAATTAGGATCAAAATTAGCCCGGAGAAAATAGGTCAGCCAAAAGCGACAAAATAGCAGGATTGAAACTGCGATCTTCACTTTTCTAACACAACGCGTTATTCAACCACGCCACTGCATCTTTGTTTTTGGATGCTTATTCACTGAAGTAATGTGTGACAAAAAACAGAAAAAAGTTTTTCGACCAAAAAAAAAAAAAAAATAGACAATGGGTCTAGTTTTCGCCAATAGCCGTTCCCATTAGCTTTAAAATAAGAGTTGACTTATTGAGTCTGATAAAGAAATAAAAAAGTTTTGGCGTGGTATAGAAAACAGACAAGAGAAATAATACATAAGATTTATTATGTGCCTTATCTTACTTACCTAAAAATAAATTGAAAAGAGTTGCAAAATATATTGATTTTTTTTCTATTTTTTCTCTCTGAAAATGTTTTCTCAAAATTAATTAATCAGATATCTAATGTTTTTCATCAACTAACCCATATCAGTGCAGATGTGTTGCACATTATCTTTAGATACCTAGTAGTCAGTCATCAAGTCGTAGTTCTCAGTTCTGAGTCTGCAAAGAGAATGTAAACATACCACAAACGATAAAATCTGGCATGAAGGGTTAATTAATGTGTGCATGATATCTTCAAAGTCTGCGTGATAAGGGAAGGTAGCACACTGTCGTCGAAAACTGAATAATGTGTAGGGGAAAATTTTTACAAGCAAAAGCAGTGTGAGGGAATTCAATTCCACGGAAACAGAGGTATCAGTTGTTCAAAAAAGACCTTGAAATATGCTAAATTTTTATTTTATTTAACGAACTTATCAAACAACGTGGTCTTTACTACCATATAATGCAGTTACATTTTGGAGATTTCCGGAAAAAGTATTGAAATAACAGTATTTTCTCCGTAACGTACGTACCTCGTTATATACGTCCGTTACGGAGAAGAAATACCCTCACATAAATGCTGTTGCTGGAAAACTTCAGAATTGATATGTAGAGCTAGAAACCATGTCCTTCATGCAACGAAACAAGGACCTAACATATTTGGAGCCGCTGCAGGATTTTTTGTGCAACAATCGATGTTTCTTTTTCCTTTTTTTTTTTTTTTTTTCAAATTGGATTTGCCCCGAAATGTTGTTCAATTTTTAAATAAGATATTACAGATGTTCATGCTGCGTGCTGCTTGATCATGACAGCTCAGATTGGTCTCCTTCTGACTTCTATCTTTTGCTCCATGAACATGTGTCTCGGAGCTCAAAAAGTTGACTCGAATCATCATAGAGAATTGACAGTCCTGGCGGCTGCGCTATATATCCAGAGATGGGAATTTGGCTCCTCGCTACGACTTCAGTCATTACTGAGAGTATGGAAAGAAGTACGTGGAGGATACTTCCAAGTATTTCAAATAAAGCATCTTTCATTTTCACTTTGGTTTTAGTACTTCTATTCCTGTCATGAATACACCTAACGTATTGCAATAATTCTCATAAAAAAACATACACTGAAGTGACAAAAGTCATGGGATACCTCTTAATATCGTGTCGGCCCTCCTTTTGCCCGGCGAAGTGCAACAACTCGACGTGGCATGGACTCAACAAGTCGTTGGAAGTCTTCTGCAGGAATATTGAGCCATGCTGTCTCGATAGACGTCCATAATTGTGAAAGCGTTGATGGGGCAGGATTTTGGGCACGAACAGACCTCTCGATGGTGTCCCATAAATACTCAATGGGATTCATGTCGGGCGATCTAGGTGGCCAAATCATTCGTTGGAATTGTCCAGAATTTTCTTCAAACCAATTGCGAACAGTTGTGGCCCGGTGACATTGCGCATTGTCATCCATAAAAATCCCATCGTTGTTTGGGTACATGAAGTCCATGAATGGCTGCAAGTGATCTCCAAGTAGCTGCACATAAGCATTTCCAGTCAATGTTCGGTCCAGTCGCACTAGAGGACCAAGTCCATGCCATGAAAAAACAGCCCACACCATTACGGAGCCACCACCAGCTTGAACAGTGCCTTGCTGACAGTTTGGGTCCATGGCTTCGTGGGGTCTGCGCCACACTCGAACCCTACCATCGGCTCTTACCAGCTGAAATCGTGACTCATCGGACCAGGCCACGGTTTTCCATTCATCTAGGGACCAACCGATATGCTCACGTGCCCACGAGAGTCGCTGCAAGCGATGTCGTTCTGTCAGTAAAGGCACTCGAGTCGGTCTTCTGCTGGAATAGCCCAAGAAATCCAAATTTCTCCGCACAGTTCTAGCAGACACGTCCATTGTACGTCCCACATTGATTTCTACGGTGATTTGACGCAGTGTTGCTTGTCTGTTAGAATTTACGACTCTTTGCAGACGTCGCCGGTCTCGATCTTTAAGTGCAGGCGGTCGACCACTGCGCTGTCCATGGTGGGATGTTATGCCTGAAATTTCATACTCTCGGCACACTCTTGACACAGTGGATCTGGGAATGTTGAATTCTCTAACGATTTCCGAAATGGCATGACCCATGCGTCTAGCTCCAACTAACATTCCGCGTTCAAAGTCTGTTAATTCACGTCGTGCGGTCATCATCACGTTAAAACCTCTTCACATGAATAACTTGAACAGAAATGAAAGCTCTGTAAAAGCACTGCGCATTTATACCTGTTCTATGCGATGCTACTGCCGTCTGAAAATTTGCATCTTGCTATCCCATGACTGTTGTCACTTCAGTGTATTTTTAAAGACAAATATGTTTCAAGTTCAAAAAACTTTCAGAAAGTGCGATTGTGGAATTTTAACTTTAAATAACATTACTTATCACTTAAAATTCTCAACTTTTTTAGAGTAATATGCTTTGCATCAGAAAGATATAATTATTATAAGTCGAGTAGATATGGAAACATTTTTGAATGTTTCCGAAGAAGAGCAAAAATTCAAAAATGTGCTTGCAAAAATTGCACTCGAAACCTGTGGAAGAGAGCTTTGGGAGAAGAAAAAGAAGGTTAATATTATGCGGGAAACCTTAGTGTAAATCTTTACTATTTATTTTGCTCCCGCGTCTGTTTTTCTATTGATCTGTCGTAGGCATATAATGTTTGAACTAAAATATTGCGTTTTTACTCAAGATTTCAAGCAAGCACTTTTCTTTTCTTTTTCTTTTTTTAAGTTTCATACTGCAACTGATAAGAAGTTTGTATTTCTACTGAGAAACATCAGTCTTGATTAATAAAAGTAGAGTAAGAAATTCCTTGAAAATGCAGTGAGCTCCCTATTATCCGCGGAATAGGGTGGCACAATAACCGAAGATAACCAAAGTAAAAAGGATACTAGTGTATGTAATAGCTAAAAAACATAAATGACGCAACACATACACTGCAAAAAACGTATGTCGTTTTTGCAGTATAATACAGCTCATTTTATAGTTTTAATCTGTAAAGTTGCTAATTTAACAGTTTATTACTGTGCATTTTACAGTTTTAAACTGAAACCTCTGATTTTAGTATTATACTGTAAAAACAAGTCTATTTTTGCAGTGTACATTTAACCCATTAATGCCTGACATTTTTTTTATCAAAGATATTTTGTATACTGGTTACAACCAGTGTTTAATGAACAGGAAAAATAGTAAGAAAAATATTACGTAAAAAATAAATATTTTATTAAGGAAAGAAGAATCGTCCCTTAAAAGTTACGATAGACCCCAGAGGGTACATACTTTAGTTACTAAAATAATTTTCTGCCTACGATATAATATTTAAGAAGACATTTTATAAGAAGAAATAAAATCAGCAATTAACATAAGCTGGGAAGCTGGGAATAACTTTGAAAACTTAGCTTTTTTTTCTTCGGATTGTGAACGATGTAATTGTTGATAAAGATCATATTAAAACTGCTACAGAACACACTTTACAATGGTTATGTGCTGCAATCTGTTAATAACGTATTGAAACAATACCAAGGTACTAATTTATCACTATTATTTGGTTGAAATATTCATTTTGGGGAAATTCAGACCCTTTTTTGGACCGTCCCTAAAAAGGGACGCTAGGCATTAATGGGTTAAATTATAGCTAAAAATGATAACATTGAATGTTAAACAACATCTTTAAAAGCAAAAAACCACCAATCATGCACTCACTTTTTTCTGCTTGCAATAAATCATCACCTGAATAAAAGAATTCAAAGACCAGCGGATATCCGAACTGCGGATAATTGGATTTTACCGCCTTTTACAATTAAAAGCATTTAAGTGATTATAGAGCAGTAAAACCGAGATATATTGAAATCAATTTAAAACCTTATTTTACTTTTATTGCTTCAAACGCGGACTATGTTTTACTTCTTAGATTTAACCTCTTTCATTTTTCATCACTAATTTGATTCACAAAATTTAATCAAAAAAGCTGGACACCCCATGCTGCAGTTAAGCAATATGCAGTTAAGTTGCTGATATAGTTCTAAATTTTCTCTTTGCTTGCAGGTAAAATTTTACTAACCTTTGCTGGTTTTATTTAAACTAGTGCAAAAAAAGACGTTAAAAGAAATAACTTGGACAAAATTATTAAAACAATTTTTGTGAAAGAAGAATCATTAAAAAAAAACATTAAGAATATCTCTATCGGTACCAGAATACTTCTTAAAATGCCTAATTCGTTTGTCATGCTAAGGAACAAGAAAATATAGATAGTTAGGTCAAAGAAAAACAGTCAACAAAACTAAAACCAACTAAAGAACGGATAATTCCACGCACTTCCACGCTTCCAAGCTGTATTCCAAATATAAAATTGTAAGATTTATCCTTGTATTTCTCTTAAACAATGTGCTTTTGGGTTTTAAAACGTTTCTTCGCATGATTGGAGGTTTAAAAATAGAAAATCCTTAAGACCTCAGGTTTATTTTATCAATAAGCTAGTTGAAACTCCTAAAGTAAACACATACCATTTTGAAGAAGATGGTTTTGCTTTGATGAAGTTACTTAAGGTAGGTGCTTGTTTTTTTTATTAACACATTAATGCCTGGCATTTTTTTCCAAAGACATTTTGTATACTAGTTGCAAACAGTATTTAATGGACTGGAAAAATAATTTAAAAAAAAAACATAAAAAATAATTGTTTTATTATGGAAAGAAAAATCGTCCTTTAAAAGTTACGATAGACTCCAGAGGGTATATACTTTTTTTACTAAAATTTTTTTCTGCCTACGATATAATATTTAAAAAGACCTTTTATAAGAAGAAATAAAATCAGCAATTAACATAAACTGGGAAGCTGGGAATAACTTTGAAAACTTAGCTTTTTTTCTTGAGATTGTGAACAATGTCATTTTTTATAAAGATTATATTAAGACTGCTACAGAACACGCTTTACAATGGTTATGCGCTGCAATGTCTTAATAACAAATTGAAAATATACCAAGGTACAAATTGAACATTATTATTTGGTTGAAATGTTCATTTTGGGGAAATTCAGACCCTTTTTCGGACCGTCCCTAAAAGGGGAAGCTAGGCATTAATGGGTTAACTTCAGTTGTTTTTGCTATTCAATTTATTAGAAGGATCGTCTATCTACTGCTCCTAATGCAGTCAAGTGTTACGTAGGAATGTCTAATTGAAATTTATTAAATTTCAGCCTTTTATTTTTTATTTTGAAATTGTATTTGAAATGTGTGTTGTATTTTCAATTTATTCGGCTCAAGATCTGCTTTTGTTTAAGTTTTTTGTGTGATTTTTATAAACATGTAAAAGCATTAATTCTTTAAAACTTACTAGCATAAACACCAAAAATAGGTAACAGTCACGATTTTTTTAAATAAAATATTTGAAATTATCTGAAAGCGAAACAATGTATTCTTCTATAATTTTAAAGAAGCAATAACAAAAACAAAAGGTTAATTGCTAATATTAAGTTGTAATTTGAATTGATTTGCAGGTATTTAAAGAAAATGACGTGTTTTGAATATATCAACTTATTCGCGCATATCGTCACTAATGTGTAACGATAAGATATCTTACCCGAGAAATAACAATATAACATTAAAATATTCTACTGTTGTTTTGAGGCTACGGTATATGTAACAGAAAAAAAAATGGTCTGAAATCCAATGCTGCGCTACCTACGCACTATGCCAGAAACTGACAAATGCGAAACCGGTTGAATTTTCTACGCAAAGGCAATTTTACACAATTTTAGTTTTTAAGAAAGGTTCAAAGCTGTTTTTTAAAGTTCCGGCCTGCTGTTAAATTCTATAAAAACAAACTTTCTAAGGTAGAAATGGAAAATGTCAGAAAAATAGGGATGCATACTGTTTTGATTTGTAACATTTACAGTGTTTGTCATTTTGAATTAAAAAAAAAACAGTTCTCAAATTTAATTGTATTTTCCCTCAAATTTGATTTTTTTTTAAATTTCAATTTAAAATTTAAAGCATATGGGTCATTCCACGTCAAGTGATCCAAAATCTGAGAAAAATTTTAACTTACATTTTTGTATTTCTTTCACATTTGGCTCATCAATTGTACCATTTGAGGTAATCAAAAGTCTCAATTTTTGGATTTTTATCTCTATTATTTTTTCATTTATGAGACTTTGAACTTTGGAAAAACCCTCGTTTTTCCATGGATAAGGGTACATATAAGGGACCATAACTCGGCACCAAAAATAGATAGAAGGATTTGGTAAATAGCATTTTAAAGTACGTTAGTTGCCGCTTAATCGGATATGCAACATGACTAATTTGATAAAAATTTTCTTTTTCAAAAAATGAAATTTAAATTTCAAATTTAAATTTCTCAAAAAACATATAATGAATTTTTTTGAAAAAATTCTCAAAAATTCTTGTGTATTTCATCTATGTTTGTACAAATTTTTAGATTGGGATCTCAATGGGATCATATTTTTTTGAATTTTTGAATAAAACTGTATAGGAAAAAAATGATATTTTTTAGATTATATTTATTTAAATACTAAGTTCTCTTGCTCGTGATGGTCTAAAAAGTAGTAAACAAACATGAATATGCTTAAAGTGAGCTGGCATGAGCTTATAGATTTCTCAGGTTCACCCCCCTACTCCTTTCTTCCCCGCACAACCACTCTTTTTTAATTCAAAACTGTTCAAAATGTTAAAAAAAAAGCAAAAACTCTTTGATACAAAATGAATAGTAAACTTATTTAAAGTGGGGAAATGGGTTTCCTTATAACTAGACGAAGTATCCCCCTCCCCACCCAAATATACCATTCACACTATACTAATATGACGTCTAACCAGGGGATTGAGTTGAGGATTATTTTCACCCTAGGTATATATCTAGTTTTTCAGACGAAGTGTTTCTTTTCGATCCGAACTTCAAAGTGTACTTCCATTCAATATCTGAAATTTAACTTTATGATTCATTTCATCTTCTACCTCAGCACCAATCTTCAATTTTGAAGGGAGGAAATAAATGGGTCGCCCCAATATCATAGCAAACAGCAAAATAACACTGTTTCGCCTTGTTCTCATCGTTTTTTCTATTCTTTTCGCACAAAACTGAAAATAAATCAAAATATCAGATCATATGTCTGTGTCCCCATAACTATCTTTCCACAGTATCTAGTGCGCAGCTGTTATTTAATTTTTTTAATCGTTTGTGTTCTTTTTCATTTTGTTGTAAAGGAAAGTAATTCAGCAAGATATATCTATATATATATACAGGGTGTCCACTCCAATCGTGGACCAATAGCTAATTTCTAAACCGTTAGAGATAAGCATATAGTTTATTTAGGAAAAAATCTCCAAATTACGAAAGGAATTTTGGGTCTATTCAATGTTTTTCAAAAAATCAAATTTTGAAAGAGTTACGAAATTTAAATTTTTATACAGCCCCCCAGTCCTATTAGTCATATTTAGTAAAAAATTCTTGACACTGTAACGTTTAAAACTAAAAAAAAATCACTCTTCTACCACAAAAATTGACCGAGTTATGACGTTTTGAAAAATCAAGATTTTGAATGATTTCGCATACGGTCCCTTAAGCGATCTCTCGATGACGTCATGAAATAATGCAAAATCTTGATTTTTCAAAACGTCATAACTCGGTCAATTTTTGTGGTAGAAGAGTGATTTTTTTTTAGTTTTAAACGTTACAGTGTCAAGAATTTTTTACTAAATATGATTGATAGGACTGGGGGGCTGTATAAAAATTTAAATTTCGTAACTCTTTCAAAATTTGATTTTTTGAAAAACATTGAATAGACCCAAAATTCCTTTCGTAATTTGGAGATTTTTTCCTAAATAAACTATATGCTTATCTCTAACGGTTTAGAAATTAGCTATTTGTCCACGATTGGAGTGGACACCCTGTATATTAAACAAACACTGCTTTTTTGAGCACAACCTCACATGTTATTTAACTTTTTTACAGATTGCTCCCCCCCCCCTTACCCTACCTTTCCACTCCAAACTTTTAGTTTTTTTATCATTCCGCCTAGACCCATTTCAAAGCCTTAGTCTCTACTGATGTCTGGTAGTGTTTCAGTTTATTCTGTTTGTTACTCTTTCCTATTAACTCATGAGCTTTGTCCAATAAGAGAAAGGAAAGGCAGTGATGGGGACTGACATATAACGTGACACTTTAATTTCTTTTCAGTTTTGTGTAAAAATAATGGGAAAACATTATGAGAACAAGGGGAAACAGTGCTATTTTGCTGTTTGCTATGATCTTGGGGCGACCCATTTATTCCCTCCCTTCAAAATTGAAAATTGGTGCTGGGGGAGCGGATGAAATGAACCATAAGTTTAAATTCAGATTTTGAATGGAAGTACACTTTGTGAAGTTCGGATTGAAAACGAAACACTTCGTCTGAAAAACAATATATACCTAGGGGGAAATTAATCTTCAAATCAATCCCCAGGTGAGACGTCATATTAGTATAGCGTTAATGGTATACTTGGGTGGGGGAAGGGTTGTACTTTGCCTTGTTATAAGGAAGCCCATTTATCAACTTTAAACAAATTTACTGTTCATTTTGTATCAAAGATGCTTTTTTTTAGCATTTCAAACAGTTTGGGGGGAAAATGGTTGGGTCAGGAAGGAAGGGAGGGGGAGCTGACCAATCTACCAGTTAATGCTAGCTCACTTACCTAGAGTAAAAATAATAGTCAATTCAATCCCCAGGTTAGACGTCATAATAGTACAGCGTTAATGGTATATTTGGGTGGAGGAGGGGGATACTTCGTCTAGTTATAAGGAAACTCATTTACCAACTTTAAAAAAGTTTACTATTCATTTTGTATCAAAGAGTTTTTTTGAATTAAAAAAGAGTGGTTGTGCGGAGGAGGAAGGGGGGAGGGGGGTGAACCTGACAAATCTATAAGCTCATGCTACCTCACTTTAAACATATTTATGTTTGTTCACTACTTTTTAGACCATCACAAGCAAGAGAACTTAGTATTTAAATAAATATAATCTAAAAAATATCATTTTTTTTCTATACAGTTTTATTCAAAAATTCAAAAAAATATGATTCCATTGAGATCCCAATCTAAAAATTTGTACAAACATAGAGGAACTACACAAGAATTTTTGAGAATTTTTTCAAAAAAATTCATTATATGTTTTTCGAGAAATTTAAATTTGAAATTTAAATTTCATTTTTTGAAAAAGAAAATTTTTATCAAATTAGTCATGTTGCATATCCGATTAAGCGGCAACTAACGTACTTTAAAATGCTATTTACCAAATCCTTCTATCTATTTTTGGTGCCGAGTTATAGTCCCTTATATGTACCCTTATCTATGGAAAAACGAGGGTTTTTCCAAAGTTCAAAGTCTCATAAATGAAAAAATAATAGAGATAAAAATCCAAAAATTGAGACTTTTGATTATCTCAAGGGGTACAATTGATGAGCCAAATGTGAAAGAAATACAAAAATGTAAGGTAAAAAACGTTGAATCACTTGACATGGAATGACCCGTATGAATACTCTTGATTTTAAGGCATACTTTGACCACACATTATTCACCGATATATGAACTGAGCCATTCGGTGATTCGTACGAGGTTACATTCAATTCCTTACCCCCTATTTTAATGGGGCATATAGCAACTAATCATGTGTCTTTCTTTTTTTCTATCAATTTGTCCAAGCTTTGTTGTGTGAATTTAAGTATCGTAGTATAATATATATTTCTTGAGTAGCAATCTATACTTAATAATATAAAGCTGTAGAGTTTGTTTGTTTGTTTGCTTGAACGCGTTAATCTCAGGAACTACTGGTTTGATTTGAAAAATTCTTTTTGTGTTGAATAGTTCATTTATCCAGGAAGGCTTTAGGCTATAGGAGTTATTGTTATAACTAAAAATAATAATGTAAAAAATAATAAACTCTACAAAAAGAATTAGTTTCCTCTCTTCTCGAGAGATGGCGCTCATAAAGAGTATTGCGAAGCTTTTGCAACTATGGAGGCGCCCTCTGCATTCAATGGTTGACAATCAAGCAGTTACTCTTGCCTTTTAATGTGGATTACTTTCCACTCTTCTCGAGAGACGTCGTTCGTTAAAATTATTTTTTTAGCAACTGTGTAGAGAGCGCTGGTTGACAATTGCTGTAGCCTCGAGAGTCTTTCCACATGGCTCAGATCACGAAATGGTTTTCGTGTTTTCTTTGATATTCAGGTACATAATTTGTTTTGTAGGATTTTTCTATAAACTTTTGTCTTCCTTATTTCTGCATTGTTAGTATTTGTTCTTCATTTGTGGTTGTTCGTCGTAACTTTATTATTATAGTGTACCTCAGGTACTTTACTAAGCACATAATTTAAAACCATAGTATATTTATATAGGGTGTTGTTTTCCTATTCTTTTGAATTTTTTTTTCTTATGTAATAGGTAGGTAAGAAGTTTCAAATAAATCAAACCTTCTTTTTTTTACTTATTTAAGATAGTTACTAATCTAAGTAAATAATATGATTCGTCATATTTTTGTAACGTTTTTACTATTTTGTATCATTGGTACTAAACACATAATTTAATTGCATAGTATTTTTATATTGGGTAGTGTTTAATTATTCTTTTAACGTTTTTTTCCTTATGTAGCACATATATACGTTGGCTTCAAATGAGTCTAACTTTTTTTAATAGTTCCATATAGTTACCAATCTAAATAAATAATTTGATTTGTCATGATTTAGTAGAACATGGGTACTTATCTAACACATAATACAAGTGCGTGGTATTTTTATATTGAGTATTGTGTTGAATAGTACATCTACACGGGGAGGTAGCCCGTGCAACGCCGGGCCACGCAGCTAGTGAAAGATAAAATTATACACTGCTTTTACACAGACCACGTGTCATGATGTGTTCTTCTGAAAAGGCAATGGGTTCCTATCTCCGTTGCTGCACAATTATTTCTCTGTGTGTTTTATTTCTTTACTAGAGTGTTTTGATAGTAAATGTTTTGAGTTTCTGTGTTAGAATTGTTCTTATACAAAAACTCGAAACAAGTTTAGGAAATCATTAACACTAAAGGGGGTATGATTTTTGAAATTTGACTGTGTAGACCAAGAACCGTGTAAAAGGTTAGTTTTCTGTGTTTTAACTTTTTTACTCTAAATTTGATTTTTGCATCGCATGATGACCATTTTTTCAATGGCATTTCACCGTGACGTTACTAAAATATAAGTTCGTTCGAATTAAACATTCTACATATTTTCATCATTATCATTAAGACAAAAAGTAAATGCTTTCAATGTATGCCACACATTAAAACTAGATCTTAAGCTAAAGAAAAATTAATTAAACCTAAATTTAAGATTTTAAACTTATACCACTGCAGCTCTGACTTGACTGTAGCTTAATTTGTCTTGTTATTCCTTTGATAGAAAATGTTAAAACTACTTATTTCAAAATTTAATTTACATCCTGTTTACATGAGTATTTTAAAGTAAAAATTATTAATACATCTTGCTTTGACAAACACATATTCTAGCGCTTTCCGTGAAATACGATTTTGCCCAAAGCGATTGTCTGGAAATCGAAAGTTTTTAAAAAGGTTTTGTTTGAAACTGTTTTTTTCTCTTCTTAATAAAATCAACTTTCCAAATTTGAAACATTCTATCGATTTTGACATCTTCAAATCTAACTTTCATTACCTTTGGAAAGATTGTCAGAAAAATAAATAACCTATCGCATTTCAAAGTGCTAATGTATTTATTCATGTTACATGAAGAAAACTATGATAAAAATAACTTTATTGGATGAACTTTTAAACTGTGCCTTATTATTATATTTGACAAAAGTTGTATAAATATCATGTTTGAAAATAGTTCTCTTGTTTGGATTTTTTTTTTTCATTTTAAGAAAGCCATTTTAAGCGACTTCTGCAGCATGTTCCCGTTTAACCTCCAATATCTTTATTCTCGCAACGTTTTATCTTAGAAACATACTTATATCTAGAGTAAAAATGCTCAAAAATAGGTGCAGAGTTAAGATGTTAAAAGCGAAAACAAAAATTCAAAAAATACGAAATGTAACTTTTTAAACGGATCTTAGCACAAAAATAATTCGAACTCGAACATTTTGACATTAATAAGACCAATGTTCTCTGAAGTATGACACGCAGCGCTTTAGGATTTACACTACTTTACACTCGGTGTCAATAACATATTTTGGAGGAAAATGTAGCTAACGAGGTTTAAACTTAAATGTGTATATTAGGGTGTGTCAAAAAAACTCATATTTTTATTTTGAAGTTGTAATAGCGCGGAACAGTTGTGAATTATCAAGACGGGCAAAATATTTGTATACCGATAAGTGTAATAATCTACAATGTGTTTTGTGCCATAAGTGGTATAAACAAATTTTTCACTAAGTGTATTTAAACATTTTTAGAGCAAAGGAAATAATGACTAAGCACACTTCTAATTGAAATGCAGACCTTTTTTTTTTTAAAGCAAGAACTGTAATACCTAGACTAGTGCAGCTAACTAGTGCATCAAAATCACACTAAACTGTTATAGCAATGTTCCGGAAGGGGCACAAAGCTCAGTTTAACTGCATTTAAAAATCAGAGGAATATATGAGGGTTTATTTTGTTTGTGCCAGATCTGGCACACCGTGCAGTGAAGGGTTAAAATCGTAATTATTGATGGAAAAC
Organism: Uloborus plumipes; assembly: GCA_038373865.1. NCBI lineage: Eukaryota > Metazoa > Arthropoda > Arachnida > Araneae > Uloboridae > Uloborus > Uloborus plumipes. The sequence goes on from JAXGGA010003445.1 coordinate 64,694, forward strand.
AATAGAAAATCACTTTACATTATTACAGAGAATTCTTTGCAAACCATTTTCTTCTTTTAAAAAAATATTATGAGTGTAATTTTGAAAATTTATAACTGAGGCAGTTAATCCGACAGGGCGTTAAACACTGTCTGTAACAAAGTATGCTAATATCCTGAAATTATTGTATTAATGTGTAACATGGCAATATCAAGAGCTGTCTTTCCCATTTTCGATTCTAAATTTTAGAGTATGAAAATAAAGTAATTTTTCTTTTATGTGGACAAACACGGTTAATTCTTCCTTAATTTCATATATCAGTAAATTTCCCCTTTTGTACTAAAAAATTCTTCGCACAGTTTTCATTTTTTTCCCATCAACAGTTTTGATTTTCTCAACCGCACGAAAGAAATTTTTAGGTATTGTTTGAAGACTGTAGTTAACGTTTAAAGAATTTTAAAAAAAGGTAAGCTTAGTTGTTATATTTGACGGACCATGTTAGGTCTTTTTTGCTAGTTCTGTTTTTTCTTTTTTTTTTACTTAGTAAAGGGACCCAATGATTTTTGAAAGCATATTGTATTATTTAGTTCACAAAGCAAAATAGGTTAAAAATTAACTCCATCTGTAAATTAAATGTCGTTTACAAGTAAGAAATGCAACATATGATGTGTTCTAATTGAACTTTTTTTTTAACTTAAAAAAAGTTAATATCAGGTTCACCAAAATATAAAAATCTAAACTAACATAAAACTTCGATTTTTTTTCTTCAAAAGAGAAAACAACAATAGCATGTTTTAAACTGAAGTAAGATAATTTTGAGCTAATACCCCTAAATCTTCCCTTTTTTTGCCTTGTTTAAATTTGCTTTTTTCCGCTTAGTTGAAATATTTCTCTTTCTCGAAATGAACGAAAAATTTGTTTACTGTTTTTACTCACTCTCATTCTTATTTTTACATCATGTTGTTTATCTATAAAATAATGTAGGGGGATGGGGGGCAAAGTGAAATGGCAAAATATTTTCACAGTTTGCAACGCCACCTACCAAGCAATATTTTAACAAAACCCCTAAACATACAGTCTATTCCTGTCAACAAATAGATAGATCCAAAGATCAACGAAAAAAATTATGCAAGTCCTTTTCAAAATTTGATACACCTATTGCAATATTCGTGTTTTTTCAAAAATATTTTTTGTTATGATACAATTGTAATGTTTTTGTAATTATCATTTTAAGTATTAATTGAGATCTAGTGGTATCCAGTACAATACTTATTTCGTTTATATTAAGCGAATTTTGATTTTAAATGTTCAATGTAATTTGTCAAGTGCACGCGGGGCAAAGTGGATGGGGCAAAGTGAAATAGTTCATTTCGTTTACTTATGCATTATTTTTTAAATCACGTACGTATTTCTTTATTTATTAATTAATTTACATTATTTTACCTATTAATTCACTTATTTATTCATTCGTTCACTGATTTTCTTATTCGTTCTCTATTTTATTCACTCATTTCTTTTTCTCATAAATTAATGAGTTCATTAATTTGTTTATTTATTTATTCGTTTATTTTTTCATTAATAAGTCATTTATTCGTTTGTTTACACGTCCATTTGATGAAAATTACTGTTAATCATAAAATAGAAAATTTTTCATAGTAAAAATATTGCATTTTTCACTTTGCCCCATGGTTTTTTAAGGTGGAAAATTTCTACCTTTTTTGAAGGTGCAAAATAACTGCCAAAAATGAAAAATAATATTTCAACGCAAGTTGTCATGCAAAATACATTATTCAATCTTTATGTACAATAATTTTCAGAACAAATTTCCGATGCGTTCATTTTGAAATAGGTCAGCTATCTTAACTATTTCACTTTGCCCCACATTCCCCTACTTTTTAAAAATTAGCATTTTTAATTCTTGAGCTTTTTGATAACTAAAAGCCAATGACGCTCTTCTTGCAAACTGCTTACTCACTTTTTCTTTTTTTAATATGTTTTAGCTCTCTAACTATTGTTTCATTGCAGTGTTGCGGAACTCAAATAGAACGAAAGCGAAGAGATCGCGATTGTATCTCATTGTAGCCGAAAGCTTGTAAAAAAGGAATTAAAAAAAATAATAAAAGAAAAAAAATCCGGAAAATTCATACTTCAGGGACGTCATTTCAAGTTTTTTCCAGGGGGAGGGGCAAAGGGTCCAAACACAATGCATTTTCATTGGAAAACATAAAAAAACCACGCCCACTTATATGTAAATGCGTTGATTTCTCAAAGTCGGGGGGGGGGGGAATTGACCCCCCCCCCTGACCCCTGAAATGACGGGCCTGCATTTTTTTTTTTTTTTTTTTTTGCAGACTAGCGAATGATTTGATTGAATTGCTTTGAACTTTCTTAGTGTATCTTTCTCGTGCAACTTTTTTTCTAGGAATACTCATGGTTCAAGAAACATCGTCATTTGAACCCTGTAGGAATTTTTTCTTCACGGCACACTAAAAAAATGTAAGGTTACCATTGTCCATGGGTGCAGCGTCGAGCAACTTCTAGAGTCATCTGTTCCGATTTTGAGAAAGCTATCGTTGTTGGAGGAAAGTTTGACGCAGCCTGTGTAAATTTCCAAACCAAGCGGTAAAATGAATGGGGTATTATTCAAAGCACATGGGTTAAGAGAAACATCGGCGCAGAGTTCTCAAAGTCGTATAAGCGTAACCAAGATGTGCCTTAACCGGTTGAGTGGTAGAAAGTGCTTGCTATGTCAGCGGTACCTTCGCGGTTTGGACTCATCCTTTTGTGTGTAGTTGAAATAACTTACGAATTTGCGTACAGTGGTTTGGTAGTGTGAAAGCATGAACCTGACAAACATTAAATAAACGAATGAGTGAAAGTAATCTCCCACCCTGAGGAATGCTTTAATCTTATCTCTTTTTTCTTGACAGAGAATTCTGGTGCAACCTTACGCACACAGAAATCTGTAAAACGATGCGCTATAGTTGCCTTACCCATGGTGTAACCTTCAACAAGTCATATGTCACTATGTAAATTTGAGCCAATCGATTAAGATTTGAGAGAGATGCGGAACAGCAAAAGATTCGTTTCAGAGATTATTTACATTTTTGTAACAAAAATGTAAATAATCTTGGCACAAATTTACATATTCTGATATGTCAAATATTACCTCAGCATATGCTTAGATCCGATTAGTCCTTCGTCTTTTATTTTCCGTATTTTAAACTCCCTCACAACCTTGTATCATTCCATTTGCTTGCCGGAAACTGAGGAAGGAGGCTGTTGCCTCCGAAACATGTTTACCCCTTTTTAAATCCTTTAATTTTATTTGTGCTTTTAAGTATTGTGTCTCATTTTCCTAAAACTTAATTCCTAACCTATCGCTTTTTAATGTTGAAGGTTGTTAATATTCAAACCTCTTCACATTTGACCATCTCTTTCATTATTTTTCATTTGCACTAGCTTGAATTTGGTCGAAAGTAAATTTCAGAAGTGATGACTCTGGCGTCAATAAATGGATAACTATAAAATGCTCTCTACTCCATACATTACAAGGCTCTCATCACTTGTTCTCAGTGTTTAAGACTTATCTTTTACTTTATGTTTACTTTGGAATTTTATAGAAATTTTGACAAAGTCGTGCTGGAAATCAGAGGCAAAATTTAGGACTCACAAAAGTATTGCTCACTTTTGCGGCGTTTGTTCGTTTAACCCATTAATGCCTAGCGTCCCTTTTTAGGGACGGTCGGAAAAGTGAGTCTGAATTTTCCAAAAATAAACATTTCAACCAAATAATTGTGTTTAATTATTACTTTGGTATTGCTTCAATTCCGTATTAACAGATTGCAGCACATAACCGCTGTAAAGTGTGATCTGTAGCCATTTGATTATAATCTTTATCAAAAATTACATCGTTCGCAATCTCAAGAACAAAAAGCTAAGTTTTTAAAGTTATTAACAAGTAAATCTATCTGTGTTTGATATATGTGCTACTTTGATCGATGTTTTAGTTTACCTTTTTTTGCAATTTTGTAAATTTTAAATTTTTTTAGGATTTTATAGCAATTTAAGAACGTCCCTAAAAAGGGACGCTAGGCACCAAAGGCTGCATTGTTTAACCGTTGCTGATTTCTTGCTTAGAATCTATAATTTATATCAAAGAAGTTAGTAAATGTTTTTAGACTGAAAAACAGATAATAATTGTCATTTTTAAAACTTATTTTATTTTCAAAATATAATTAAATTAAATTAATTAATATATATAAACTTAATTATACAATGTTCTTAAATATTTTCTCTTTTTATTAATAACAAAAAATACTCAAGGTAAATTTTGAAAGAAAGCTATTTCAAAAATGTAATTCTTTAAAACACTAATTATTCCTTATATTTCATTACTTTTCCATTATGCATTTAGGTGTTTATTATTGTTTAGTCTGACTGTTGGGGGGGAAGAAGCCCTAAGCTGTTTCAGAAGCTTAGCATTTCACCTTGATGTGAAGAATTCAAGGATTGCATATGTGTCTGTTGTTTGGGAAAGGGGGGGGGTTGCAGATTTAATTTCAGAATTCCCTGAGCATGCCAATTTTGATCTCTACTGTGAGAATTTATTTACTTCTCTTGCGCTCCTACGTGATTATTTGTCTCAGCAAGGTTTTGTGCAAGAATTGGATTAAAAAATGCTCATGAACTGAAGTTACGTTGTTCAAAAAAGAAAAGAGAGGAAGTTTTGAATAAATGTCGATGACAGGTAAAATAATATTACGTTGATTCGGTGGAATAATAGCAATGTCATAACTATTGCATTGAATCTTCATGGAGTTTATCCTATTGTAAAGGCTAAGCGATTGTCCAACAGCGAAAAGAAAGTAATTGAAATTGATGAACCAAATATATATGGTTGCTCAATACAAACGTTGCATAGGGAAAAAGATCCCATGCATCAAATATCGGGAACTACCGGTTTTTGATCCACTCTAAAAAATGGTGGTAGCAGCTCTTCATTTTTATTTTAAAAGCTGCTGTACAACATGCATTGAGCTCAAGGGAGTTGAGTTAGGTATTATGGGGCTAGTTGTTATATTGTTTTAAATAAGACTCAGGTAAGATGTGCCCATTGAAGTAAAAGACCTTATCGGAATGCAGCAAATGCAATACGTAGGTTTCCAGAACAAATGTTTTGCTGACTTTCATACTCAACAACACCAATATTTCCTTGTTCTCTGAATCTACTTCCCAGTTTATGTTAATTGCTGCTTTTATTTCTTCTTATAAATTGTCATTTTCAATATCACATCGTAGGCAGAAAAAAAATTTTGGTAAAAAAGTATGTACCCTCTGGTGCCTAGCGTCCCTTTTTAGGGACGATTTTTCTTTCTTAAATAAAAAATTTATTTTTTACATGATAATTTTTTAACTATTTTCCTGTCCATTAAACACTATTTGTAACCAGTATACAAAGTATCGTTGAAAAATAAAATGTCAGGCATTAATGGGTTAATGTGGGTTGTGCTCCCACAGTTTTAACATTGTATTAGCCAAATCTTTCTGATTTCGGCGCTTAATCAGGACTCTCGTTAAATCAGAGCTTGTTATGGGCGAGGTAGACAGTATTTGAAAGGCCTCAGAATGTTTCGTTTGATTATTATTATTATTATTATTATTATTATTATTATTATTATTATTATTATTTTAGATTTTGTGCATTCATTTATTTTTTTATGAAAAGCATGTGTCCTCATTTTTCAGGAAGCTTCTGCCTTTTTTATGTGCGTATTAAGGAATTTTTGACAATTTCTTTTTGGCTTTTAAGTAAGTTATTACATCCAATTCTTGCGTTTTCCAATGCGTATTGCCGTTTTTAATGACTTAAATATTTCATTTGCTTTTAATTCACATTAACAGAAATACAATGAGACTAGACATACTAGCAACCATTATTTTTAAGGAACGTTCCTGATTTTTTCCCCTTTGTATTGTAGTTTAATCGGCTTATGAACTATTTATAGTGAGACAGAAAAAGCACTACTTTCTATAAATAACATTCTTTGAATCATTAAAAAAAAGTTTCTTTTTATGTATTTTGAAATGTTTTATTTAATCAGTTTAATTCACAGAATCGGAAAATTCCAGTCATATCATACGTTTGAGTTTAAAACTCAAATAGATGCTGTAAATAGTTTTTTTCGCTTGTCACGTGTTTTTCTTCTTTAAAAAAAAGAAAATCCTTAGAATAGAAATTAATTCAGATACTATTTCTGAGGAATGGATTATCTATAAAATTCTGGGGAATTTGCTAAGTTCGCATAGATATCGGTAATCATATAATTTTTATTATTTCCTGGTAATTAAGTTAGAACATTTAGAGAGGAGAACTAAATAATGAAACTTCGTGGAATACGTATCCAAATATATCTTTCAGAATTCCGCAAAAGCCTTTTCTACAATTTTCCTAGAATATTTTGTATATACAGTAATACGTTTTTATACTTTATGTTAAAATCACATTATTTTAAGTAATTCATCATGGTTAAAGTTTGCTTCTGGGAATTAAACCGCATTGTAATTAAAAACACATTTAAAGCTTATTCAAAGTTGATTGAGATAAAAGGCCGTAGTTTTTGACTTTGTTTTCTGCTAAAAAGCGCATTGGTTTTAGTTGTAAAAATCCAATTTATTCAAAAAATATAGAATTTTGTGATGGTAAAAGGAAAAAGTTTCGCTTTGAAAAACTATTTTTACCGCTAAATTGCTCACTCAGGTATATCATATGCTTCCTTTGTCTTCCGAAAAATTATGTTTAATAAAAAATGTTACTTTATATTTGACATGAATGGGGGACAAAAGTTCTTTTTTTAAGAAAAACCTATTTTAATTTTTTTAATCAATAAACAAAATTGGCATATTTTCCTTAAACTTATGTTGTTTAATTGGGTGCATCTTTCCATTCGTATCGATATAGAACAATAAAACTATTTTTTCCTTTTTATTTAAAAATGGTAGCAAATTTACTTTTGTTTTTATCAAGAAAATATTCCCAATATAATAATTAACTCACTCACGTCTTCAATTTGTAAACTAATTGAATCGTTACTTTTCATGACCTCATTTACATAGCGTTTTTTGGATATATCGCACTCTTTTATGGTCTCCCGAAAAGAGCGATATAACGGTTGGTGACTGAATAGCGAATAAAACTACTAAATGCAAAATCATTTTATTTGAAGTACGTCAAAAGAATATTTTACATTTGTACCGGCAGAAATGCATCGGGACATAAGTCTGTAAAGAGTTAAGAACATACGGAAACAGAATTTCTATGACAACTTTAGGGCTCAATATTCTAGATCTGCGTGTTTCTTATTTTTCGGCTGTTTGAGTAACGATACTCCATGATCGTTCAGTGGTTTGGAGGCCTAAAATCCATCCTTTGAAAAGCAGAATTTCGCTGCTTCTTTTTTTCAAAACTAAACTCCGTTATATTTTTCACCGTCTTTTACAGATCGAACAAGATTGCGCATTTTTATTTCTTGAAAGTTTTCATCTTATTTTTTCCGCATCTTGAAGTAAATAAAGTAAAAATTAATTTACAAGCTGAAAAAAAGGATGACTATTAAAGCATAAATAAGTAATTGAGGAAGTGGTCTGAATACGCGAAATCACATTCATTTCGATACCTATACTGCAAAAAATTACCCGTTGCTTTCACAGTAGAATACTGACAGCCGAGGTTCCAATTTAAAACTGTAAAATGCACAATAATAAACTTCGAAACTAGCAATTTTACAGTTTCTTACTGTAAAGTTAAAAATTTCACAGTTTATTGCCGTAAAACTTAGCAATATTATACTGTAAGAACAACAGTATAATACTGGCAGCCGAGGTTCCAATTTAAAACTGTAAAATGCACAATAATAAACTTCGAAACTAGCAATTTTACAGTTTCTTACTGTAAAGTTAAAAATTTCACAGTTTATTGCCGTAAAATTTAGCAATATTATACTGTAAGAACAACAGTATAATACTGGCAGCCGAGGTTCCAATTTAAAACTGTAAAATGCACAATAATAAACTTCGAAACTAGCAATTTTACAGTTTCTTACTGTAAAGTTAAAAATTTCACAGTTTATTGCCGTAAAACTTAGCAATATTATACTGTAAGAACAACAGTATAATACTGGCAGCCGAGGTTCCAATTTAAAACTGTAAAATGCACAATAATAAACTTCGAAACTAGCAATTTTACAGTTTCTTACTGTAAAGTTAAAAATTTCACAGTTTATTGCCGTAAAACTTAGCAATATTATACTGTAAGAACAACAGTATAATACTGGCAGCCGAGGTTCCAATTTAAAACTGTAAAATGCACAATAATCAACTTCGAAACTAGCAATTTTACAGTTTCTTACTGTAAAGTTAAAAATTTCACAGTTTATTGCCGTAAAACTTAGCAATATTATACTGTAAGAACAACAGTATAATACTGGCAGCCGAGGTTCCAGTTTAAAACTGTAAAATTTACGATAATAAACTGTAAAATTAGCAATTTTACAGTTTAACCTGTTAACCGGGGAATTAGCTATTGCTCAACTCGTTTCACAATGGGGACTTTTTTTCGCAGCGATAAGTAATATCACACCTCAAATAATAAAAGAATATCGTATTTAACTTATGATTTTTACTTATTTTGCAAAATATTTTATATTTTTAGCCATATTTTGTAGAAAATAAAAAGTACTTAAGTCATAAATTTATTACTAATAAAAATATACAAAACTCTGAAATTTACAATAAGAATATTCAAATCAGAAAGTTATTACTAACACTTAAGATACTAAGATAAGCAGACTAAAATGAATCCAAATTGTGGCAGCTCGAAGTATAGATCCTGCAGCGCCCGTTTTCCCGTAATAGCGCTCAAGTTAAAGATTACAAGAATATGAAAATTCATGACGCACCGACAATATGATGGCATATACATAACCACTCTAAGATTTAATAGATAAGAACAACGTAGAACGTGATGCGTTCAATATATTACGATTAATTTCCGTGACGAAAAATTTCGTCATGCCCATTGCTGTAGGCTTTTATGTATGACGAAATATTTCGTCATACTCAGTTAACAGGTTAATGCTGTAAAAGTCATTATTTTACAGTTTATTACTGTAAAATTAGACATTTTTTCTGTTTATTATTATAAAATTAGCTGTATTATAATGCAAAAATAACATTAATTTTTTACAGTGTACTGATTACCTGTTCATTCAAAATGGATAATTTTAATGGAAGTAACTTTCAAAACGACTCACGAAGGTGATGTTAGGTTTAAAAATGAGGAAAATACATGTTTTGTATAATTCCAAAGAAATGTAAAAAGGCAATTTTTCAAGAGGTGGTACAAATGCGGGTACTTGTATAAAAAATTATATATCCCTTAAAAAATACATAATTTTGTGTACTTTTTATCAAAAACATTATTGTACATTTTATTCTCTTTCGATGAGCCTTGTAATCATATTTAGGCTTGGAAAAACCGCATATGGAAAAATAAAAACCCCAGAAGCACTCATAAAAGCTATAGCTGTAATGGGTGGAGTGAAAAAAATTAATTTTTGAGTTTTGGAAACCTTTTAGTTACTTTGTTTGAGGCTTCGTAACAATTCTGTAACATATTTAATTTTTGCGACGTCATCTTTAGTCTGCGCATTTGACTTGAAATTTTTGATTTTGTTTATATTTTTCAAATTTTTTTCTAATATTGGAAGTGAAAAAAAATAGTAACGAGTGGTTATTAAATGGTAGAAAAAGTCTAAAATATACAAAGAATAATTTAAAACTGTTTCAAATTATAATTTCAGTCTGCACATGACGATAAGTTCATAAAATTCTCGAAATGTCCGATATTTTCAAAAATTTTAGAAGTCAATATATAACTCAAGAACTTTTAAAAAATACACATGCGTCATGAATGTTCAGAACTTTCATTAAAAAATTGCGATTAAAAAAATACAACTAATTACTCATTTTTTTTTCATTGGAATTAAAACACATAAGAGCAGTTCAAATGAAAAGGTACCGAATTTGGCCGAAACGTAACCGTTGACAATTTGCGCATGCCGCTGTAGGAGAACGTAGCGAGACATCCTGGGATGCGATTATAGTATCCAGTGGGGATATCAGAAGCTGTTACCACGAGAGCCGTCCAGTTGAAGCGGTAGTGCTTGAGATGATAGTATGTCTTTCAGATTGCAAAATTCAATAACAAAGGAGCAGAGATTGCATTATCCGATTTCTGACAGAGGAAGGTGTCATCCATTTGAAGCAACCATTAACTCCGATGGGTACTGTGAGAAAACCAAAACGTACGCTGATTCGTCAAGGACGAAAGACTGGGGCTGCTCACGAAGGGAGTGGTTTTAGTCCATGGTAACGTGTGTGGCGCTGGCTAAGTTTAAGTAAAAGTTGCATTAAGCACTGAAGACTCCATGCACTTTGTACACAATAATCAAGGTTATTTCAAGCTTAAAATTTAGAAATATGTTAGATATTTTGACATTTTTAACCCTTTGATGGTTATGAACGAGTTCAGCTCGCAATCGTATCGTGCTTCATAATGCGCGCAAACGAGTTCCGCTCGGGAGCAAGATTTTGACCGAAATGGTTAGTAACGAGCACTACTCGCGTAGTGACATTTTCCCCCAATGCGCGCTGACGAGCTGACTTCGTTCGCTGAAACGCGCGAGGCGAGCTATCTGCGGCATTGCCAGAGAAAGGTGACATTTTTGGAAGAACGGCGGGGGAAAACAGCTGCCACTTTCGACTACTGTTTACTCCTAATGCTGCGCGAATTAAGTAAACGGAAACTGCTCATTTCCATAACCGTCAAAGGATTAAGTAATAGACATGTGATTTTTTAATTACTTTTTTAAACTTTTCAGCGTTGTCTGTTTTTTAGAACATAAGACATGAAATATAATCAAATACTGTGCAGTTTTCTAACTTGGTGTGTTAAAAGTAAAATTTACGGATTAATTTGTTTTCTCAGGTAAAAAGGTAGATTTTATTCTACTGGAGATGCTCAAAAAATAAAGTATAACTCATCAAATTAAAGAAAATGAGCATAAGCTCAACACAAACTTTCTTTAGGATAAAACTTAATTGACAATATCTACATTTTGGGTGTTTGATTAGTGTTAAAATTTCTTTGCAGGCATTTGTCTTTGAAATTAAAGAAATAATTACTCAAATGAGCAAAGGAAATAGGGAACAGGGACATCTTAGAAACCATTATGAAAGAAAAAAAAATGCTCCAGCTGAATATAAACTCATCATCAGTAACGAACACATTCATTTCCTATCACATAATTCCACTTTCAAAATTTCATTTGTCAACATTTATTTCTAATTAATTCATCGTTGTGTGCTTTTCTTTTCCTTCAGAGATAATTTCAAGAGATAATAAGCTTTATTTCTTGGCTTTTACTCCTATTCTATTAACTTCCAAAAGTATGTTAAAGATGCCCGAAGATACGAAGCCTTATTATTTATTTATACCATTGTAATAAAATCCTTTTTCTGCCTTCCAAGTTTAGGTAAAGTTTAACGAACTATTTGGTCACTGATACGTTTATATTACTTCAAGAAGCACAATTCCTTCAAGAAAATATTTCTTTCTTTATAATTTCTTCGAGCGCTCCAATCTATTATTGAAATCAGAGTTCTGAATTCCCTCTCAGCGAAGGCAAAGAAAATAAGAAATATAAAATATGCGGGTTGGTTTTTTTTATCTCTGATTTTATCAGGAACAGGGCAGAAAATAAATCAGCCCGGTTGAAAATATTTCCAGTCATGCTGAGTTATCTTGCAGAATCGGCTTAGTATGCCCTTTTCAGGTACTTACAAAAGCTGGTTTATATAGGCTTTCAATGTGAGGGAGTAGTTTACAGTAAAAAAGAAAAAAGAAGTATTAGGTTTGCGAATTTCAGCAAGTAGGTCAAAAGAAACGAATAGACTAGAATTTATTTTCTTATACTTATTTGTGTATGGGTTATTTCGCTTTCTATTGTTTCTATTTGTTCAATGCAAACCTCGATGGAACTGGATAAGCAAAAGTAAATATGTTCGGTAAATATTTATTTAAAATGTCATCGATAGAAGAATAGTGCTTAGTTCAAATTTTAAAAAGTGAAGAATATGGAGTTGGGTTGAGCAAAGGATTTACACTACCAAATATAAACATGGTGAAAATGTAAAACTGAAATACATTTATAATAAGAGTTGTGCTTGTAAAAATTGAGCAGTTTATTTCAAAAAACAGTCAAACGACAAGATCTAGAAATTCAGCAGATAAGTTTTACTAGAATTTTTAATTTTTTGATAGGGACTACTGTTTGAAATTTTTTTCGGCTACGTCGGACGCATTGGCGCATGGCTCAGGTCTCTACTGATTTGGTCAAAATAGAGGTGAAGGTGATAAGAGAGATAAGGAATGTGAGGAGGTTTTGCTTTGTTTTGTTTCGTTTTTCGTTGGATTCATTTGTTTAGCGAGTAAGTTTGCGTCAATATATTATTCTTTTTTAATTTATTTCCCTTCCTCATCAAATAAAATATTATTGAACTAAGCAGAAATACTGCCTTGGTGCAATCAAGCTGTGACGCTTTTTAAAATAGAACCGTTCAACGGTACTAGGCGCGCCTTTCGAGTTTGGACAATAAACTATTTTATATTGAAACGTTTACGTATTTAGTTATATTTTTTTCAGTAAAATTGTTGAAACCACAGTTAAACAATTTAAAGTCCTGAATTAAGTCTTTTCTTAAATATAGAACTCGGTCATTTGATTGGTTTCTAAAGTTAACGATTCAATTATTGGCTTCAATGTCATGTATATTATATAGGCAGCTCTACGGACAAGGGTCGTTATTCCTTCCCGAGTATCTTATAAAAGATGGCCCAAAAAGACAGCATAAATGCTTGCAGTTTATAAAAATACTAAAGGAACTGTAGAGGCATGTGGGGTAAAGTGAAATAAAGGGGGAAAGAGAAAGGGAACTTTTTTTCGCAGTTTGCAGCTTCACCTATCTATCAATACTTTTAATAAGTTCCTAAACCTATAGTTGATTCCAGACACACAATAAATAGCCCTAAAGATCGGCAACATAAAATAATACAAGTCATTTTCAAAATTTCATACACATAATGTAACATTTCTGGTTTTTCAAAAAGATTGTTTATAAAAATGGTGAACTTCTTGTAATATATCCTTAAGTGTTAATTGAGATCTACTAATGTCCAATCAGGTAAGTATTTAGTTTATTAAACATGTTTCTATTTTAAATGTTCAATGTTACTTGTCAAGTGCACGCAGGGTAAATGTATAGGGTAAAATAAAATAGTTCATTTTGTTTACTCATTCATTTTATTTTTTCTCATACATTTATTCATTTATTTGTGTGTTTATTAACTCGTTTATTTCTTCTTTTTTATTCATTTATTTACCCAATATTCGATAAAAATTATTCTCAATCATTAAATAGATAGTATTTCTTAACAAAAATATTTTATTTTTTACTTTTGCCCCATGGTTTTTTTAGGTTAAATTTTTCAACTTTTATTTGAAGTTACAAAACAACTACTAAAAATGTAAAATAATATTTTAACTTAAGTTGTATTACAAAATATATTATTCCTTCATGCAATACGTTTGTGTGTAGAGGAGAGTTGCCTAAAACGGGATAGGCGGACAAAACGGGATACTGAGTCTCGGAGCGTGACTGGTGGTACTATTTCGCGGGAGACAGGCAAAACTGGTTCCGACCTCCCTGACAGAATTATCAGTTGATCTCTCAACGCTTACCAAGTAATTCACAAAGAAATATTTTTTCAAAGTTTTCAATTGAGATGTTTACTTACTTTTTACATTTACATCGACGGCAGACGACTATCCGTGTGATTCTCCGTCCTTCGAAACAATTACGGTTTGCACGGTGTTTTGCTCACAGTACTCATTTTCATGTACTTAAATATTGCTAGTGAGTGACAGTTCAGGGGTCAGCCATTTATGATGTCAAAAGCATCATGGTCGGGCAAAACGGGACACTTTTATGAAGCCCAAAACGGGATACAATTTTGATGTGTCCCGTTTTACCCGATCATTTAAATTAATGTTTTAACAATGTGTTTAAGCAGCAACACAACGAGGCCAGAGATCCAAAAAATCTTCAAATTCAGTTATAGTATCTAAGAGTTTTCAGTCATTACAACCACTAGAGACAGTATTGAATGAATAACCCAGTGATTGAGGCACCAATAGCTCTATCGCAAACGCAGGCCTTACCCAACCGTTCACTTCAACAGGAGATAAAGGACTCGGGTTATACTATTGTTCTTCACTGCCATTTTCTATATCACCCAAAGAAATTCTACCTCCACCACGAGTGATAAGACTTCAAAATAAACACGATAGGAGAGGAGGGAAAACAGAAATTAAAACAGGAAGCCCCTATAAACTTGAGTTGGAAGAAGAAGAACGTGGAAAAAAATGAGAAAGAACTCAAAACCTGAAAAATAGGGCTGTCAAAACAAGTCTCTTTAATGTTCCAAAGACAAAACAAGCGAGGCGTAAAAGAAAACCAAGTGGAAATAGAAAACAAGTAGATCAAGTTACAAAATGTTACTCTGAACCTGAAAAAAAAAACCACAATCATCTTTTGCAGAAATCGAATAAGAAAACCTAAAAAAAATCATCAGTTAGCCAAGGTTGGACGTCATCGTCTTCAAAAGATGAAGCTGAAAAAGACGGAGCATGTATTTTCTGCAACGCTCTGTATCTCGAATCGAAATCTACAGAAGAAAGCTGGATACAATGCTCAAGTTGGCAGAGATACAGTGCGTCGCAAAAGTTTAAGCACAACCGAAATCTTTTGATAAGGCGAAAAGTATACGCCAAAAAGCTTTGAAATTTTTTCTGTAATTAAACAAACAGCTTACAAATCCATGTTTCGAATTTGGAAACAATTCATAGAAAATAAAATACGATTACATGATAAAATCAAAATTTTGCTGTCGCAAAAGTTTAAGCACAAAAACGGAATATATATATTTTAGAAAGCATAAAAGTCTTTTAGTAGTCTATGGTGTTACCGTTGCATCTGATGAGTTCGAATATGCGATTTTTCATCGATAGCATGAGATTATGGACGGTTTTGGGAGTTCTGTACCAGGCTTCCTCGATTGCAGATTTAAGCTCTTGAACAGAGCAATACTGCTTCCCATTCTGGTATACGTCACGTGCGAGAATTTCCCAGATGTTTTCTATGTTATTTAGATCCGAGCTGAATGCTGGCCAGTTCATTACACTAATATTTGAGAAGCAAGCCATTCTTTCGTACTATGGGAATTGTGTATTGAAGCATTGTCTTGCTGAAAACTCCAATCAGGACCACCTAGGACTTCACCAAATGGTAACAAATGCTTTCTCAGTGTATCTTGATACCTTTCTGAATTTTTCTACCCTTTAGAAAGCTAAGAGAAGTTTGTCCGTTGAAGCAAAAAGCGCCTCATACCATGACTGAGCCACCACCATGTTGCCTACTAAATACGCACTTCGGATCTTTCCTCAAGTCACGCCAGTAGTATGAGAACCCATCTGGACCGTCTAAATTCCATTTTTTTTTTCATCAGAGAACACAACAATAATCCATTCGTCACTATAATGCATATGATACTTTGCCCACTGCAGTCTTGCTTGTTTGTGGCACTTTTTCAGAAAAGGTTTGCTAGCTAACTTTTGTTTTTTGATAAACCCTGATTCTTTTATTTGTCTGCTTATGGTATCACGTGATAATTTGTTACAAGTCTAGTTTTTATTTGATTAAGTGACACATTTTCAGTTAAGGCCAGTTTTTTAATTCTTCTATCTTCACGAGAGGTAGTTTTTCTCGGTCTTCCAGAGCGAAACGCAGCTTTAAATTGATTTCCACGTTTTAGAACATTATAAATACCACGTTAAGATCGATTTAAAATCACTGAAATTTGCATAACAGAGTTACTTTCTGCTTTCAGCTTCCAGAGTTTCACAACTTCTTCAGACGAGAACTGTAGTGACTTCGGCATCTTTATAACACTTTAAGGCATTGCTACACTATATAACTCGATCAAAAGAACTGCACTGGTTCTTCACGCATCACGTTTCAGGAGATATTTGCATAAAATCTGATCTGTGCATAAACTTTTGCGACAGCCAAAAAAATATCTTTTGTATTTTCTGATTTTCGTTGCGGTTATATTTTTTAAAGCTTCAAACACTTAATTAGGATCATTGTAGCCACTTACAGTATAAATATGAAAGCATTCTGCTGAAAAGATTTCTTTTTATTCAAAAATTTGCATAGTGCTTAAACTTTTGCGACGCACTGTAGGCCCACGAAGCCTGTTCCAGAGCAGAAGACAACGACACATTTTTATGCGACTTCTGTGTTATGTAATTCTTCAAGTTTACAATTGCGCAGCCTATTTTTGTTCTAAAAGCTAAATCAAAAGTAAAATCAGCAAAATCGTAATAACATACAAATCCCTATCCCGTTTCATCCACCCTTGTAACGGGCGGGTAAAACGGGATCTTATAAGACTTTGTGAAACCAGTATTTTTCACATAAATAATATTGAACAAATGTGACAAAGGTATTTTTAGTAGTTGAAAAGGTGTATATTTTTAAATGACGTCTAACTTTGGAATGTACCTTGTATACAATAAGAAATAAAGCGAAGAATAGATTA
The DNA here is from genome assembly GCA_038373865.1 of Uloborus plumipes. Taxonomy (NCBI): domain Eukaryota; kingdom Metazoa; phylum Arthropoda; class Arachnida; order Araneae; family Uloboridae; genus Uloborus; species Uloborus plumipes. Next base: position 81,453 of record JAXGGA010003445.1, read on the forward strand.
GCTATCCCGTTTTGGGGTATACTTTCCCCTACAATACGTTTCAGAAAAAAATGCCTATTTGATAATTTTGAAACAGGTTCGTGATCTTAACTATTTCAATTTGCCCCACATTCCCCCACTTCTACGACCTATAGTTTCCACAAAAAAATGTGAGATAAAAGTATGGAGTCAGATACTGTCGAAGGCAAGATAGCGTGTTAAATCAGGCATGAATTCATGGATCAATTTGCGAGGTGGATAATTTAAATACCATCCTTGGAAACATTGGTTCCTCGGTGTTCCCGTCTCTAATTAAGGCTTGTTTGTACACCATAAATTACGTCATACTTTACTCCCGCATTTTTCTTGAAAATTATGGGTCGCGCACATACCGTTGTTTGACTTACTTTGAGATCTCTAAGTGAAGAATCCAGTTGTCTTGCCATAACTCCTTGCACGAATATTATATTTTTAACATTGTTTGCTACAGCGTGAATAAGAAGTCAATTATACTCTGCACGTTGAATGGTTAAGTGGTATGAAAATGACTACGCCACAAGTTCAAAATATATTATGAATATATTATTTCAATGAAATCATTAGTCTAGACTTGAGAATGCGTAATTAGTTTTAAACAAAGGATAGGAAAATATTAATTCGCAAACTTGAAAGCAAATTTTCAAAATAAACTAGATCTATAGCAAAAATATCACTGAAACAAGTTACAAAAAACGACGTTTAGGTTGTTAATTTTGAATTCGTAACAAATTTCAGTTTTAAAGTTAATTCTTTTTTTTTCTTTTCATCAACAAAATACAGTTCTGTAATTGTACGTCGTATATGTTCATTATTTGTTAATACGGGAATTTTTTTTCAGCAGTGATATATATAATTATAAACTGGTATTTTTACACTTGGTTTAAAGTAGTATAATTAATTGAACTTGACATTATCTTAATAACTTTCTTTACTCTCATATTTATTTAATACTGCGAAAAGTCGAGAAAACAATGAAAAGCACACAAGAATGCAGATATCATTATTAATTTCCAACCAAAAAACTTCCGTATTGCATTTGCTAAGCAGACAAAAGTTATCTAAAACGGAGACAGTTGCTCAAATACAGACATTCAGTTATCAATGTTTTCTGCTGCCATTACTGGTACGATACATAAAGATCATTCCTTATCGTCTTTAAGCAAGATTAAATCGAGTTGTTTACATGCTTGACAATTTATTCTTTTGTCCAAATATTTCATTTCTTTTTTTTTTTTTTTTTTTTTTTTGACAGATTTGCAATTGTCGCTGCATTAGACCTCATCAGGTTGTTGGAGCATGCAATTTTAGAGAGTAAATCGTTGATTCTTCAAGTATTAAGTTCAATTTTGACATAATTCTCTCACTATAAATTATTAAATTCCCATCCAAACAGGCTCCGTTAAAGTATACAAAATGAAATAGATGGACTATTCTTCAAATGGTATAACGTTTATGTCACATGCGTTCTACTGTAAACAATTTAAGAAATAACTCATTAAAAATATTTTTTAGTTTCAATAAAAAATATCCATTTGGATTCGTGAACAATTTCTTGCAAAGAAAAAAAAAAACGTTGATATATTTTTGGTTCACAGTACCGATTCCTACCTCCATGACACGCAACACACCTATTATGGCTCTTAATATTGCTTAATAACTTGCTTAAATAAAAAAATACGTAATATTTTTTTAATAATTATTTCTTTTTCAAGTAAATCAAATACAGGGTGGTTATAAATTAACGTGAGGTGTTTGGAGCCTTCTAGCGTGCGAAGTACTGGGAGAAATATTGTCAAATTTCATGGGAGCACATATTAGACCATGGAATTTTGATTTCTGAAATTTAAAAAAAAAAAATAGTTTAAAAAATCGACCCCAGGGGAAAATTTGGCGCTGTAACAGTGTATTACTTTGAATATCGCGAGTTAAATTTGATAAAATGCTGTACAAAGCAATTTCGCAAATAAAAAATCATTGTTATTTGCAAATGAGGTTTAATATAATCGCCGTAAAATTTCCCGTGTGGCCTCCAAGGTTGCTCGATCTCAATCCGTGTGATATTTGGTTATGGGGATAGCTGCAAAGTAATGCGTATCAAAGACATGTTTCTGATATAGCAAGTTTAAAATATATTGTAACTTTAAAAGTCAGATAAATCAATTCTGATGCGTTACGAGCTGCTGTAGAAAATGTTGTGCATCGTATCCAGTTCTTGCAACTTAACAATGGTGATCATAGTAAACTACATTTGTGATAAAAAAAGGCATTTTTTTGCAAATAAAATGGATACATATTTTGTCAGTAGCTTTCAATTCTTTGACAATCAGAGTAACACACTTTTGCAGCGCCACATTTTCCCGTAGTGGCCATTTTTTAAACTATTTTTCTTTTATTTCAGAAATCAAAATCCCATGATCTAAAGTGTGCCAATGAAATTTGGCAACAATTCCCCCAGCACTTCACGCGCTAAAGAGCTCCAAACACCTCACGTTAACTTATAACCACCCTGTACTATATGTTTAAGTGTATTTAATTTTATTATGTTTAAGTGTAAGTTTATTTTATGTTTAAGTGTATTAACTCATGTTTGTGAAAATTACAACAACATGAAGAAATCATCATAATTGAATGAAATTTAATACACAGCTGAGTGATAGTGGTACAAATAAATGTTTAAACATAGAAAACCAGCAAACAATAAGAAAATATTGAAATTAGTATTTTGTGTAGCCACCACGTGCTGCAATAAGTGCTGCTACGCGACGTGCCATGGAGTCATACAAATTTTTAATGTCTGCCTGATCAAGAGTATTCCATACTGTTTGTTTGCGTACCCAAAGTTCGGCTGTAGAAGCAAGAGGACGAGGATCACGGTACGAAACGCCGACCAACGAAATCCCAGACATGTTCAATCGGCGACATATCCGGGGAATACGCTGGCCAGGGAAGAAGTTGCACCTGCTGCGATGCAAGGAAGGATTGAACAGTCCTAGCGACATGAGGGCGGGAATTATCCTGCTGAAATACAGTGCCAGGCAAGCCTTGAAGGAAGGGGACAGCTTGGGACTGTAGAACTTCACTGATGCACCGGTTGCTGTTCAGGTTACCCACAATTCGTAGCAATTGAGATCGTCCGTGATATGATATGGCACCCCAGACCATGACTCCAGGTGTTCGTCTACTGTGACGTTCGAAAATGTATTCTGGAAGGTGGCATTCACCGGCATAGCGTCGGACGCGAATGCGGCCATCATGGTACCACAAATCAAAGCGGAATTCGTCAGACAACACAACATACTGCCAATCAGCACGCCAGTCCTTACGCTGATTGGCCCATTGTAGCCGCAGGCGGCGGTAGTTTAGCTTGAGGGGGATCCTGTATCAATTAGTCCTTGCGCGCAGTCCACGCTGCAGCAGACATCTACAAATTGATGAAGCATACAATGAAACACCTGTAGCTGTTGACCACTGTGCTGCCAGTTGTTTAGAAGAAGCTGTACGGTCCCTCAGCACCATGCGGATCAGGTGTCTATCATCGCGCACTGACGTCCCATTTCGGGGTCCACTCCCGGATTTCCAAGTTGTCCGACACTCGTCCGTCCACTGCTTTCAAACACATCACTGTGCTGCTGTTACGCTGCACAAGAGCGGCTACTTCACGATAAGACAATACAGCTTCACGAAGGCGATGATCCTCCCCCGTTCAAACTCCGTAAGTTGTTGAAATCTCGCTCTTTCTTGTCGAAGAGGCATAAACAACGTCTGAGCTAACGTTTATCACGAGCAGATAACCACCTATAACCATACACGCCTTGCTGCAGCCGTCTTTTTATCCAGATAAATCCGGCGTTCAGAGGGCGCTGCTTAGCGTTCGCACACGCTACGAGTCTAAAATTCTAATCATTTGCATATCATACCGTACTTTGCATTTGCTGAAGATTTCAGCCCATTCGCGCAAGTGTTGCAATTTTCACAAGAATGAGTTTAGTTTATATTGTAATTTAGTTTGTGTCAGCAGGATATGGAACTATGTCACACAATGAGTTCTCACCTCCGTTACCCAAACCATGCCCGTCATTTAGGGGTAGGGGGGGCCTGACTTTGAGAAATCAATGTATTTACATATAAGTGGGCGTGGTTTTTCGTGTTTTCCGATGAAATAGCATTGTATTTGGACCCTTTGCCCCCCCCCCCCTGGAAAAATTTGAAATGACGGCCCTGACCCAAACATAAAATGTCTTTTTTCATTGATACCATTCGAACTGTAGCACTGCCGGAACCCCAATTTATTTCCCGTTATATAAGTGATAAATCTCGCCTTTTTTCAGGTATAAAGCATATGTGAGATTTTAGTTGAAAGACCAGAAGTACGATTTGTTTTAAAAACCAAGTGTGACTTGGTTAGAATTCTCACCCTCGTAAGCTTGAAGTTTCCAGAAATTCAATCTAAAAATCAAAGGTCTACCTACCTTCCCTCCTTAAATCTCACATTCGTAATAACTCTTGTCAATATTGTCACGGAAGTGCGAATAAATAAAATACGTGACATTAATTTAAGACACTCTATCAAAATGAGAAATTATCAATATATTCTCAAATTTACTACTTTGAGTAGTTGATTAAATATTTACAATTTACTGTTTGTGGCAATATTTTTTTTATTTTATCACATCACCTCCGTGATTATATTAATTTTTATATTTTCATTCATAAGGGCTTTGTTTGTGGTCACTTTTAGCAAAAGAGAGAGTTTTATTTTTGTTTTATTACTACTTTAGTATTCTTGCTTACGTTTTGAATTGATTTAATGACTCCTGCAATGATCCTTTAGCAGCCAAACAGTTTGCATTAACTTGATGAAGTTGTTCAAAAGCATTCAACTATTACTTTCAGGTTTAAAACCAATGACGTTTTTAATCTTAAACTTTCAGAAACAATCATACCTTTGTCTCTCTTTTTTATTTCCTTTATTTCGGGTGCATCATTCATGTCGGTTTCAGAGCTAAATATCTGCAAAGGTTAAACTTGTTAGGTTTGTTACATTCCGTATTTTAGCTACTTTTGAAACAAATTTTCGTCAATCTTAATTTTAAACCTACAATTGCTAATTTGTACTAACATTTATTAATTATTTTTTAAAGAAAAATTAAAATACTGATAAAGAGATTCAGGTTTTTTTTTCTTATTCATGTTATTTTATCTTCTTTTTTTTCCCGTAGCAGTTTACTAGTTCTACATGATAAAAAAAAATTGCACCACACCTCGTGTTTTTCTTTTACTTTGCTATATTTGAGAAGATCCAAGTACCACGTTGTGTTTAGTTGTATATTATATTTAGCAAGTTAAACTTTCCTAAAAGTTAAACTTTTAAAAGTTAAAAAAAACTACAACTGCTAAATATGTATTTACTGTAGCATAGTTCTGAAAGAAGTGCTACTTGAAAACGCATTTTTGTGTGTGTGTGTGTGTGTGTGTGTCCAACCATCCATTTAGGTTATATAGACGTTACGAAAAATCGACTTTGATTAATATGAATATCTTGTGTTAGTAATTAGGCAGCACCGCATCATTAAAACCGAAATTCATCTATGTTTATTAAAACTTAATTGACTATGTTCAATCAGTATTTGTATTTATTTATTTATTTTTGGTCGAAAGAAGGAAATAAATCCTCCGTAAGATAATTATTTATGTTATTTTAAGCACTGTGCCCTAAACGTGACATCAAATTAAAATTGTTCCTTTGTAAAGATTCCTTCCCCCTTCAAATTCACTTGAAATGTTGGAGTCGCTAATTTAAAACGCCTACAAAGGGCGCCACTGTTTTCATTTTAATCGAATCGATTTCGAAAAATGAGTTTTCCAGTCGCGAGGAAAGACCGGAGAAAGAAAGCGACATTTCCTTTTGGGGTTCTTCGTTAGTGCTTGATTAGTGGTAATTGGTAGCGGAACGTTTTCACACAAGAGCAGTCTTTCCGCTTGCGCTGTCTCCAGAGAGTCCAAACTGCCCAAAGCCTGGAACAGTTCTTGCTCCAGCGCCTTAAGTAGCACTGCTTCTTCGCGAAGCAAGTTCCTCGACGAAGGGAACTGCAGAGAAAATCGCTAAGGATTGGATGCTTTATATCGGGATCTAAACGATCTAATCTAGAGTGTGGTAATCTAATTAGATGCCTAATTCATTTTGCAGTTTGAATTTCGTTGCGAAATACCTTGGGTTATTATGACTCTTTTAATAGAATAAGTGGCGAAGCGATTGGTAACAGTATCCTAATATTATTTATTGGGAACGTGGAACTTTTTTTCTTCGTTTTTTTTTCTTTTTAAAGTTTTATTAATTATTTTGTCAAACTCTGAAATATCTTCAGAGACCTCGAGTAATATCTCTAATTGTGATTTGCATACATAATGAGGTTTGGTTTTCAAGTATTTTCCCTAATTATCTCTACATAAATGTTATACAATAAATGTGAAAAAAAAAGTTTTACTGTTTTCTTATTTTATAAGATCATAGTAAAGTAGTGTACTTTCTTATAATGTTTTGATACATTTTACATACACTGGTTTAACTGAAAGAAAATAATCTTGACAAAAGGGGGAGGGAGAGGGTGTGTTATACTAAGATTTTTTTTTATAGAACTTGGGTCATTTTTGCTCCACTCATTGAGCTCATTGTCGAATGAGTCTCAAATAGACTATCATTTAGTCTATTAACAGATTTATTGCTATGTCATTAAACGAAGTTATAATTTTTTCTGTAATTTCACCAATGGCAGTTCAGTGTGGCTAAAAAAAGTGTTTTTTGATCTTTATTGCATGAATGAACAATTTTCATTAAACTGATATATACGAATTGTATTATGGAACCTAGCGTCTAATTTACTATACTTAGCTGCAGAACCCTAAATTTATATTTCTACATTAGTCAGTATTTTGTCGTTTATCTAAAGATAGGGGTTCAAGGCGGTCAGATGCTTTGCTCATAAAGAAATTATGTACATAACTTATTTCATTTTAATGGACATACTTAGGGACTGTGCTTTTATAGAAACTTCAGTTTCATAGGACTATTGTTCTTACACTAATAGAAGTTTTTAAAAGCTGTATACATTTTAACTTTCTTAACTTTTAGGGTGTTATGCTAATCAGTTTATGAAACATTAGTTATTTAATTAAAACTTCTACAATCGTTTTTATTAAGAACCAATGTTACTGTGTGCACGTCTCTTGAAGATTACGCAAGTAATTACAATGACTGCAAAAATAAATTTTCTCGATATTTCTTCGATCTTTATGATGATTTTTTTCCGGATTTTGTTCTGTAGTACATTAAACTTATATATTCTGCAGATTTTAAAAACATTTTAAGTATTATTCTTAAGCAGTAACTCTTAATCCTCTTAACTTTGCTTAATGTAGATATTTGCAAAGTCCCAATTTTTAACTTCATTTTTTTGTAAATAAAGAAGCCATCATTCGGTATTCATGTAAATAGGAAGGTTTTCCGTTACATATTTAATCCCACAGAAAGAAAAAGAAAAACATTATATGGGAAAAATCAAATTATCATACCGTGGATATTATTTTTAACACATTTTTAAAACTGCGAGTGCACTCAGAAAAGATAAATCGGTTTTATGTGTATTGCGTCAGAAGGAGTATGGCCAATCAGAGAGACTAAATTTAAAGCTTGCATGTAAATATAGTGAGCTACCTCTATCAATAATAAACATATTTATTTTCCTTTACTTTCTTCAATTTTTGTGCATTATTTATACTCGCTAAATGCTGTGTGACGTTCAGAAGTTACGCCACGTTTCATTGGAACGGTATTTATAAGATAATAAAAAATTAATATTTACATTACTAAGTGTTATGTTTTTTTACTTGCCTTAATAATATCCAGACGTCAAAAAAAGAGGTGCAATTTTTTGAAATTTCATTTTTAAAAACCCCTATTATAACGGAAAAACTAAGCCTTAATGCTACGAGGTAAAAAAATATTTTTAAATATTTAAACTAAGCATTTGTCAATGATTAATCCCACTTTTTTGAGACAAATACTATCTGAAAATACAAAAACTATGTCAGCCTTCTTTATCTACTCCGCACTTGAAGGGAAATGTCGTTGACGATTGAGGTTACATACTTTAAAACTTTTTTTTTTCCTTCAGAAATCACCTATTTAAGAAACTGTCGAAATCCGAAGAGTAAAATTTGCATATTCTCCTGCTGACAGAAAAGTGTTCCGGGAAGTGAAAAATGTGGCTGATAAAAGAGCTGAGAAGTATCGGAATTTAAAATAAGGTACCGCAAATGTGCCCGGATGAATAGTTTATTTTACGTTCAAGAAGGCCGACTTGACAAAGTAGGAAGAAAGTTCTGTTAGAGATAATGTGTTTGGGATATTCGAAGCATTTTTTTTTATGTTGAAGAAGTTCGTGCAATTAGAGAGAGAGAGAACCCTCTATGTTATTTAGTCTAGTTATTTAGTCTAACATTAGTAGTTTGATGCAATATATTGTCTCATAATTACCAGTTTTTTAAATTTTATTTATTTTATTTTATGTATAGTTTTTAACATTAACATTAAGTAAAAGGGACTGAACTACATTTCAAAATTGGATATTTGCTTACAAATCTTCAAGTTAACTTCTATTTAACAAGACGAAGTTACACATAAACAAATATATAATTCGATTTAATATGCTCTCCCTCTTTTTCTATGACACACACACACACACACACACACACACACACACACACACACACACACACACACACACACACACACACACACACACGTACGTACGTGTTTGTGTTAACACCGTGTTTATTTTTCGAAGAGCCTGTGCTTCTAATTTTTTTCGTAGAATAATAAGGTTTCATCATATCAAAGTAAGTCACATTTATTTGCATTAATTGTCTAAAATAATGTTTAACATAGCTCATATATACAGTATACCGTATAACCGACTGAAGTTCAATCTAATAAAATAAAATGACAGTTCATAAATCTTTCTCACATCGTGGCAAGATAACGAAATCTATTGCAAGGAATATTACATTCCTATTATAAGATTTCCAGTGCACATCATTCATCTATAGCAAGCATTGGATTTTGAATTTTTCAGAGCACTGACATTTTTTTCGGTCCTGTTCTCAAAAATGCTGTTGTGCTAAATCTAAATGAACCAGCTATAGAAAAACGTACATCGCAGTTCCTTAGCAATGCTTACTGCTATATTTTTTAAGAATTCAAAAACTGTAATTGCGCTTGATTAATGCCCCATTATTACAAATATATTTGTTTATATTATCTTAATCAAAATCGTCATCTTTCTCCGTAATAAAAGTCATATTGTCTCTTATGGGGGTAAAATGACGAATAATTTTATTTTTCAAAAATGCCTCGATAGTTCATTACATTTTTAAATGATTTTAAGACATCACATAGACTTCTTAATAAAAATTAATCTCAAGAATTTCATGTGACAAAACATCAATATTGACATTTACTTTTTTTTTTACGTCTGTAAAAAATAAGAACTATTAAGGTTCTTCTTGCCCTGTGTTCCCTACTTAAACTAGCACATCCTATAAATCGAGTCATTCTGGTTGCTGTAATACGTTAATTATTAATACTGCTCAATATGGACTCTAAATCTTAACATTTGTATTCATTCGTAAGCAATAAGGCTGCTTAAGAAATAAATTTGGAAGAAAATGTCACAATGGCTACTGAACATGTCTCCAGAAATTTCTCTTTCTGATTGCACTAACCTATGCTTTATCCCCCCCCCCTTCTTTTTCGTTGCTGAAAGATTTCAAAATATCTTTTGTGTTTTTTTAAGCTGTGGTGTTCTTTTTATTCTTTTTTTTCTATTTAATTTTTTTATGTGCACTTAAATTGTGTATTTTTACTATTGTCATTTTTACCGTTCACTATTTGTTAACTAACTCAGTAATTAACAATACCTGTGCGAGTTATCGCCATACTTAAAGCATAATTATATAATTATTACTATCATTCAATGCAAGAAAAAAATCTACTTTACAGGAAACGGTCATGTTTAAGCTGCTTAAAAGTACCATAACATAGTATGACAACGCTCTCTTGATGTTACTATGCTCTGTAATAAACATAGTAACTGTAGACATGTCCATGCTTCCCAGTCTTAAGCGATTCAATTATATGTGATCAAAAAATTAGTGTTGAAAGGCCAACTTTTGTTCAAATAATAGTCACTAAAAATAATCTTACCAGAAAACGTTATCTAAGTTTGTCTAGAGACTATAATAGCTTTCTTTTCATCAATTGAGGTAGTCTGAAAAGTATAAAAGCTTTCTAAACATTATCCTGGTTTGTCTGGAAAAATATATTAGGTTTCTTTAACAATTATTTTTTATGGCTTTGAATAAAGCTTTTGATTCGCCTGAATGCGTATTTGTTCTTTTGTGAACATGTGGCTATAATGCTAATGCTTTATGCTTTCAACTTACAATACTTACATTAATGGCATTCATTTTACTAGTTTCCTTTATCAAACATGATAAACCAACTGGTTATATGGCCCTAAATTCATTTTATTTTGATACAGGGTAGTATTTCATTGATTTATATTCTTTCATTTTATCTAAAATGAGCACAATTTAGAATTTTCTGTGATGTATTGTTATCTCTCGAGACACTTTTTGAGTGAACTAGAACTACTATTTTAGTTTTTTGTTTTAGTCCTTTTTTTGTTTTCCGAAACAAAGCATACCACTCGTTAGCGCTTTTGAAGAAAGGCATTAGGTTGAAATATATTTCTTAAATTGAAACAATTCTGTATTAACGTATTTACAAAATTATCAACAATTAAGTCCAATCTTTTGCAAACATTTGATACAACAAAATGTTACGAACAAATAATGACCCTTTAATTGCCAATTTTACTTTAGCATTAATGATACTCACAGCCAGCTTTTTAAAAGTTACTTGATGCTAAAGTTTTAGCTGCATTTGAATTTAGAACATACGAATAATATGTACATTAAGAAAGGGTTATACTATTAAATAAAATTAAAACAATAGTTACACTATTAATAAAAAATATAAGAATTAAACGTGCAAAAAAAAAGACAGTAAAGAAAATCTTACGTAACTACACAAATATATTTTTTGGGGATTTCGATGGACAACTGCGTATTGTGTTCTAGAAAGAGCAAAAAAAAAGTACCAAGTTCGCGAATAGTTAACCAAGCAGTACTTTCAGTAAATCGACAAAAATATAACTATGAGGTGACGGTCGCATGTACGTCATGGTTTTGGGTCAGGAGCATTTCATGATGTAGGCATGCACGTTAGAGTGGAGAGAAAGAAAATGAATTTTTGATTTTCGGAAACGGACACCTTTCAATTATTGTGTATGGGCTTAGTGACAATAGTGTAAAATATTTTTTAATTTTGCGACGTCGTCTCGAGTTTGCGCATTTGACTAGGAAATTTAAAAATTTTTGAATTTTTTTTAGGTTAAAAATAAATAAATGAAACCCCCCAGGACCACACGGACTACCCAGGAATCACCACGCGGAGGCTATTCCTTTATTCTTACCAATGAGAGCAATTACATTTACATTTCTTTGATACGCCTTTGACATTTAATTTGTTTCTTTGTATCGTAGATCGGACGGATATTTCTATCAAATATAGGAGAGAAGGGGGCACATGTAAACAGGGGCACATGTAAACAAACGATATTTTATATAATTAACGTGAAGAGAAAAATCTGAAAAAAAAATATGTAGATGGTAACAGAAGTATCTTGCATGATAAAACTATATCCTGCATGAAATTTCAAAGATCTAAACCCTTTTGTTTTTTAGTTATCAAAGATATTATGTTTTGGGAGGTGCCAATACACTTTTATGTTCCAGTTCTCCGAGCAAAAACACATCCAAAACTATATTTTTCTGATTCGTCTTTAAGGGGCATTAATAAGGAAAGTTTCCATGCACTATTTTTGTAATTGAAAATAATATAGTTTTTAATCAAATTAGACCTAAGTTGAGATAACGGGGACATGTGAACAGTTCCTTTGTGCCCCATAACGGTATTTAATTTTTGCAATTTCAAAAATGTTTGATTTTTTTATATATTGAATGGTCTAATTAAGAAACATTGAATAATTAAAAGTTTCAACACTCAATATTTGGTTAAAATCTGAAAAAGTTGCAAAGAAAAGAAAGTTAAACTTCCTAAACTGTTGAAAAAGGAACAGTTAAAGGTTGTAGTAAGTGTCGCGGAGTCCAACATTAGTTTTGAAGACCGCAACTATTAATAAATTTGTGCTGAAGTCAACCTCGCACCAGAAAATTTAGCTGTGAATGATTTTTTTCTTCGTAGAATTCACTACCAAAATGACAAATATTCACTAGGAAAGGAACGTTTATGTTTCCAAAAACAGATGATACATCGATGGTAAACACTCTGATGATATTTCGCTAAAATTACCACCACTTTCAGTTTTAGGTGGTACACGTCGAGCTGAATCTTCTTCCAAGTAGCATACTTCGTTTGTTAAAGGTTGTAAAATGGTTATTAACGTTGTAACAACCGCTTAAAAACGTTTATAAAACGTTTAAAGGTTATTTGTGCTACCTGGGCTGTTTCTTTTTCGGTAAAACTTGAAGGCTATAATGTTCGTTGAATTGAGTCAATTAATTACGTGGAATAAATAACCATGATATTTTCATTGTAAGTGTTTGTTAATGTGTAATAAGCAGTATACTTAAAAATATGTTTATTTGTACAGTCGAGCCCGCTAATTAGAATATCGGTTAAAAGAATATCCCGCTTAATGTAATACATTTTCAAAGTGCCAAACCAATGTAATTGATTATTTTGATCCCGGATAATGGAATATCCCAGTTATTAGAATATTTTTTCGTGGCAAAATGGCTATCTCATTAAGCGGGATCGACTGTATCTTATTTCTATTTATGTTTACTTGTGCCGCAGGTGTATTTGCAACTGCCCCCTACTGGGGCAGATGTGAACAAAACTTAAGATATTTTTGACTTTTTTTTTTTTTTGGCTGGAATTCACTGTTGAAGAAGATAGGTAACTGCATGAAAATATTGGCAACTATTTGATTTATCATGTATAGCACGTGTTTCTTCTATATCTCAAATTAATAATGAAAACATACAAAAATGTGCCCCCCCCCCATCTCTCCCAAAAAATGCTATAATTTCTAGAAATAATCAAAAAACATTACGAACAGAAAAATATTATTTGTTGCAAAACATTTCCCACGACTCGATGTTTTTTTTTTTTAAAGAAACTAGTTAAATTACGTCTTTTCAATTTCGTTCTTTTCATTTTGAAAATTTTTTCGAAAAGTAAAAATCTATTTCAATTGCTACGAAGTTGTGAACAAGACCCGCCGTTCGGAATTATATCATACGCAGTTTAAAAATTATTCTTTCCGAGTTTGAAGAATAAAGAATACTACAACATTTGGGAGGTGCTAATATGCGAAGAATGAATCTGTGCTGGGAGGCAATGTCCCTGCTTAAACATTGAAAAGGACACTGCGGAAAACGGAAATGAATTGCAATATTAGAGAGATATTTCTTCTGTAGCGCACAATTGCGATTGTGTCATTCCAGTAAATGCGTTCTTCCACAAGAATAGGTTGTGCAAGAAAAATGAAAAAGTTGTTTATTTCGACTGTCTTAAGCAGTATATAGTGTAAACGAAGTTGCGTGTTTCTGAGCCGGAATAAAACTTGGGGTTCAGAGTAAAAGTTCTAAAATGTTTTTTCTTATGGAGACAGAATAAAGAAGGAAATACTCGACTGTAAAATATTCGTTTAAGATTATTTTGTTGCCTGCCATGCTGTTTACAGATATTTTGAAAACATGTGTACGTATGATTCACGTACGTTATCTAAAAATTGTGAATGTATCTTTAATTTTATTTTTCTCTTGTGGTGACAAGCACAAGAAAAATCGTTAATGAAACAGCTTTGGAGCTGAAGGAATGAAATTTTGAAATGAATTTTTTTTTATTCTTTTTGGAATCATTCTTCTTAATTCAGCCTACTAATAATAAAGGCATAGTTCACTTAATGTTCGTTAACAAAAATATAAATCAAGAACGATTTGTAAGAAATTTTTTTTTACATGGCGATGAAGAATGGACGTAATTGTAATTGAAAATTGTGTAGGACTTTTTTCCAGCATTTTAAAATTATACTTTAAATGCATGTTTTAAATATTTTGCCAGTACATTACTTCCAACAAAATATTTAAATGCACTCAGAACTTCATTTACATGTCTTAAGTTACGAAAATACGTATAAAAATACAGTTCTTCCTTTCTACTCAGATTGTAATACAGTATACTTTGAAATTTATTATGATTAACTAACTAAACAGAGTGCGTGCTTTTTCTAAAAGATACCGTCAAAAATCGAGTTTTTGAAACGAGTTTGTTGCTGTCAAGCGCGAAAGCTTCGCACGGGTTAGCTAGTTACAATTAATACCACCAATAATTCAGAAAGAAAAGTTATACTTTGTTACGTAAACAAACGCTTTGGTTGAAATAAAAATAAGAGAAAATACTACATGTGATGTTTGTCTCGAATCTATAGTTTAGTCTTACAACTAACCACAAGAAGCTATTAAAAGGAGGAATGTATTGAAGGTTCGACAACACCATTGCCATGTCGTCAAGTAGGGATTTAATTTCCATGGCTACCACAGGCATCTGAAGCGTTTCTTTTACTTTATCTAGAGGAAAGCTTTCTGAATGGGGCACTTGACAGTTTGATTAACATTCCGCAAGGCTTTTCGTAATCTTTCAATTATGTACTAGCACTGGATATTAATGTTTAATTGCTGCAAAGTGAGTTTGCTTTTCTAAGATTTTCACCTTAAGCTGGTTTTCGATCGTGACTTCAGGTTTCCATGGTCAGCAAGAAAGAAAAGAAAGAATAATTGACCAATCTGACGGCCATTTAGATTAAATAGATCATAAAGGAGTAACATAAAATTGCGCAGCGGTCAGAAAAACTATTTTTTTTTTTTGAAGCTTCGACTGCTGTATATATTGAAGTTTAAACATTGAATGCATAATAAATGCATACAATGTGATATGTTTTTCATATGCTTTAATATGTTTAGTGTTCAACAACTGTTTTGGCTTACTGTCTCAATTTTTAACTATTTCTTTTCAATTTATTTATTTTTATTATTATTTTGCAAAAAAGAGAAATACCCTCAGCATTCGCAAAATACTTTTATACGAGTTTAACGCTTCCCGAATCAAAATTAAGTTCTAAAGAAAGGAAAAGAAAAGAGAAGCATAAGGTTGGTTGTATCGATAGGACTGAGAAAAACTCAATTGTAGGTTTTAACTGCCCGCAAATACAAGGCAATGCATTTTTTTATATAGAATGTATAGGGTTTAAGTAAGATGTATGTGGTAAGCTCAAATTCATATGTACGATTATTATTTCTCATTGCGTCCGCTTATGTACTCCCGCAAGATTTGTGCTTGTCAAATTCGATTGAACCTTATTTCTTTCTTCCTTTTTTTTTTCCTTCTCTTTTTTTTTTTGGAAACTCCATTTAAAAGCAGTTTGTTAGAAATCACTACAAAATACTATTTTTCGTATAGCGCTACTCACGACTCAACTTTTTCTTTAAAGTAGCGCCCTACACTACAAGCTACTAAAAATGTTGCTACTACAGTAGTTACTCTACCTGTAGCGCGCTAGTTCCGATCACTGAAATTCCGTACAGTCAAACAAAATATCTGACAGAAAATTAACACTAGTGTTTTAATAACATTTTTCCTAATAATCATACAATTTTCGCCATCATTTCGATGATTGATTTACTCCCGATTTTAATGTTTCAGAAAAGTCATTCATCATCTCTAAATGTGCAACTGACTTAATAATTTATCCTCGTCAATTAATAGTAATCGTTTAGTGTGATGTGCTTGCTTCTATAACTTTATCTTTTAAAACAATTACGCTATTATACGGATTTCCAGTTTTAAAGGAATGTCACTTTTTTCATCACTTCTGTTTAAAATTAAGTTTAGGAAATGTTTTCTTTGTAGTTCTTTTGACATAAGTTCGTTCATTTAAATGCAATGTTTTATCTTATTAATATACTTCGGTTTTTATTGATTTCCTGGTTTCGATACGATGAATGCGTCGCTAGTATGAAATAATACTTGTATCTTGTTTTTTTTAAGTAACAACTTATTCGTATCTATAATGATAGTTGTCCACTACATGAAAATTGACTGTCAATTGTGTTTTCCATTCTAATTGATTCAAAACCGCTGGTAAACGTAAGATGAGCAAAAAAATGCAATAAAGAAGTTACATGTTTTAGACCGTATTCTGGGGGGAAAAAACTTTAAATGGATTAAATACAAACTACCAAACACTCTACATTTAAAAAATCGAAAAATTAGGCATTTCTTTTCTTCCTGAAATCTTCAATTTTAGCCTAAGAAATATTCTATTGATAACGATTAAGATACCTTTTTCGTCTGTTTCACTCTCAAAATGCGTTTTAAGCCTTTGAAAATGTCAAGGAGTAGTTTAACACATTGAAAAATATATATTGAGTTTTTTTTCCTGCACTCCTCACAATGACTGATAAGACTCAGCTGTCAAGGAGTATTTTAATACATTGAGAAAAACTCAACATCTAGCATATTTAATGATTCCAACACAGCACAAAAGAAATTTCCATTAGAAATAAACGAAAACTTTTATCGGAAATAATAAAACCCAAAATACATTACCGTCAGTTTAGAAAATCTTTAATTTCCTTGGTTTCCGATATCTTTTAAATTTCAATTAATTAGTTTTTAATCGTATTTTCTATATCATTCCAGATTAATATCATATAATAAAAGGGATTAGTTCGGCGACAATGTTTACAAAGTCATAAAGAATCACACCTGCAATTAAGCTCCACAGCATTACATTTTGAAAAATATCAAAGATAGTTGAATTTCAAGCGGGTTAAACCAAGATTGCTTTTTGAAACTAATTAAATATCCTCTAACTTAATGCTGTACTTGCATTTTACACATTCTTCAGACAGGGCGGGATTTTACGATGCTTGTCATTAATAATTAAAATACAGAATTAATTACTTTCTCAAGACATAACGTTCTCTCAATTATAGCACATTTTCGAGCTCCTCTTTGTTTGGCGATATTTGTTTTCAAACAATGCGTTTCTTTCATGCTAAGTAGTTTATCGGATACGTGTAGTGTTCTGAGTTAGTAGTTATCCTTTTGTAAAATGAAGAAATAAAAGTACGGCATTCAGTTCGGTTGATTGAACAACGAAGAGAAAATGAAATTATTACGCAGTACGCAAATGGGATATATTTCTAAAGAGCAATGATAATTATACTCCCACTATTAAATTTTTAAATACTGCCGTTTAAAGTACTCCCACTGAAAAAGGTTATGCTTGATTAAAATAAATAAATGAACAAAAATGGAGACATTTTCTAACTTGAAAATTATTATTGTTGTGATACCTAGATTAAAAATAACATTTAATTGAAAATTCACTTTAAGATACTTCTTTGTGGATATTAGTGTTTATTTATAAAGAAATAGTTAAGAGTACAATTTGAAAACACTTTTATTATTTTATTATAATTCGGAATTAGAAACAAGTAAGAATATTTATAAATTGTTGATTAGCGAGTATTCAAAGTGAAATGGAATAAAAAAACAAAGGAAATGAAATTTCTACTCAGAATAATAAAATTTATCGCAAATGTGTCGTAACAGAAATAGCTATTTGTTGTGAGGTTTTGCAGTGATTTAGATCGCCTTTTTCTTTTGGTAGAATGTCAGAAGTTATACTTTTTCGTTCATTAATTGTAAAGTAAACTTGTAACATTATAGTATTATACCATTTATAGTATTCATCTAAAATTAACTATTGCTACTTATGTAGATAATATTAATTTCACTGCAGAGGCACTAAAACTTGGTACACATAATGGTATTCTTCATATGAAATGCTCAAAGGTGATTAACCCATTAATGCCTAGCGTCCCTTTTTACGGACGGTCCAAAAAAGGGTCTGAATTTCCCAAAAATGAACATTTCAACCAAATAATAGCGTTCAATTAGTACCTAGGTATTATTTCAATTTGTTATTAACAGATTGCAGAACATAACCACTGTAAAGTGTGTTCTATAGCAGTTTTAATATGACCTTTATTAAAAATGACATCGTTCACAATCTCAAGAAACAAAGCTAAGTTTTCAAAGTTATTCCCGGTTTTCCAGTTTGTGTTAATTGCTGATTTTATTTCTTCTTATGAAATGTCTTTTTAAATATTAAATCGTAGGAAGAATTTTTTTTTAGTAAAATAAGTATGTATCCTCTGAGGTCTATCGTAACTTTTAAGGGACGATTTTTCTTTCCTTAATAAAAAAGTTATTTTTTACATAATATTTGTTTTCCTGTCAATTAAACACTGTTTGTAACCATTATACAAAATATCTTTGGAAACAAAAATATCAGGCATTAATTGGTTAAGCAAAATGAGCACGCTGTAGTAGCAAGGTAGAAGGTTAAAAAAATGATTCAAGTACAATGTATGATCATGTAACAAAAGTTACAGACAGCAACAACCGATAAAATCAACACTGTGGTAGTCAAACGATTTAACAAAGCAACTGTTATACTGCAAAAAATAAACTGTTGCTTTTACAGTATAATACCGGCAGCACAAGTTCCAGTTTAAAACTGCAAAGTGCGCAGTTGTTTTCATCTATTGCTGTAAAAACATCAATTTTTTGCAGTGTACAAAAAGAAAAAAACGGAGGTTAACTGTGACATTAAACATAAAATAAACTTATAAACTTATCTTCCTCAAACATATAAGAATACACGTATTAAGGCAAAAAATACTAATGCTGAGTGCATGATGCACTAAATTTTACACATTGCAAGTACGTTTTAATGCTAACTTCTAGAATAGCCTTGCACATTTGCTTCATTAAACAATTTTTAAAATAATGTTAACTGTTTTGCATAATAGTAAAACAGAAGTAATATATTTCATTTTTTAACGAAGACATTCACTTACTCGTTTTTATTTTATTAAGGAGTCTTGCAAAAAAAAAGGTTATCCTTTCGAAAATTTTTCAAACAATTGATTTATATTCAATATCTTTCATAATTTTCCATTTTTGTTGTTGTTGTTCTTTTTTTTTATATACATAATTATAAATTTAGAAACTCAACATTATTACAGTTTAAATTAAGTATTTACCCATCAGGTTCAGAAATGAATTATTTTGTTATTTAAAAGAAAAATCTGGATGGTTTTGAGCGATAAAAGCACTAAAAACTTTCATTTCACTATTTATAGATTCCCAAGAATATATTCACTCTTATGACACTAACAATTTGTGTAACCTTACTCGATAAAAGCAGTTTCAGCATTCTGCATTAAAACTTGCCTCCAATACAGTGGAGTAACTCAACTGATAGAACTGGTGTTATTGTATGATCAATGCGTAAAATTACACAAGTTTTAATAGTTCAGTACTCCATTTTATTCGAGACAGATATGTTGCCAAAGCTTTTTTGAGTAAGGTTACACATGTTTTTTTACAGTAGATGCGTCCTTCCAACACACTAAAAATCATGTATAATAAAGCCTCTGTCAACAGCATCTTTTAAATGCAGATTTGTAGATGATCCCCCGAAACGGCGACTTGACGAAACAATATGCGGGAAGTCCTGTTTTCCTAACTATGTCCATTTATTCTTATTCCTAGTAGCATCTCGAGGTTATATTTAGGAAACTAAAAAGGTGCCGTTTGAAGCGCTCTTTCTTTTCCGCATATATTTCACCCAAATGGAAGACAGAGAACAATGGTTTATTCTTTCAAACTGTAGGGTAGAATATTTTATTTCTTTTTATAAAAATCAGATGCTTCCACTTTTTTTCAAGAAGTGGCAGTTGTAATCAGACCCTACAAAAATATTTTGACGTTCGGTTTTATTTAACCCATCAATGCCTGACATTTTCTTCCAAAGATATTTTGTATACTGGTTATAAGCAGTGTTTAACGGGCAGGAAAAATAATTTTAAGAAAATTATGCAAAAAATATTTTTTTTATTAAGAAAAGAAAATTCGTCTCTTAAAAGTTACGATGGACACCAGAGGGTACATACTTTTTTGACTAAAATTTTTTCTGCCTACGATATAATATTTAAAAAGAAATTTTATAACAAGAAATAAAATAAACAATTAAAATAAACTGGGAAGCTGGGAATAACTTTGAAAACTTAGCTTTTTTCTTGAGATTGTGAACGATGTAATTTTTGGTAAAGATCATATTGAAACTGCTACGGAACACACTTTACAATGATTATGTGCTGCAATCTGTTAATAACGAATTGAAACAGTACCAAGGTACTCATTGAACACTATTATTTGGTTGAAATGTTCATTTTGGGGAAATTCAGACCCTTTTTTTGGACCGTCCCTAAAAAGGGACGCTAGACATTAATGGGTTAATAGTAATTCTTACGAAAAAAAAAGTAATTTACTCCTATATTAGCGAATAAACTAAAGTACTACTCATTTAATTTCTTTATAAAGGAAAAAAGCATTACATTTGATCGAAGCAATGTTTTAGTAAAGTATTTCAAACTTCGTTTTATCTCGTAATGAACACATTTATTGCGAGTTTGCAAGAAAGAAAGGAAGAAAATCATCATGGAAGAAAGTCATTTTTTATTTAAGTTGATTCATGCTGATAATTTACTGTACTCAAAAAAGTTATAAAATCTTGGGTTTACTAGCACGTATTTGTATAGAAATTGCTTCAAAATTCCAAAATTTAAAACAAGTGCCCCTTTTCATTAAAATATTAATACGCTACGATTCACTACGGTAAAA